>QEPC01012375.1:2040578-2062928 GCA_003113815.1 Sphenodon punctatus
ATGAGTTTCATGGAGTGTCCCCTAGTTCTGGTACTAGCTGAGAGGGTAAATAACTGCTCCTTGTTTATTAGTTCCACACCACTCATGATTTTATAGACCTCTATCATATCTCCTCTCAGTCGTCTCTTCTCCAAGCTGAAGAGCCCCAACCTACCAAGCCTCTCCTCATACGTGAGCCCTTCCATGCCCTTGGTCATTTTTGTTGCCCTTCTCTGTACCTTTTCTAGTTCAGTTATGTCTTTTTTGAGATGGGGTGACCAGAACTGCACACAATATTTGAGGTGTGGTCGCACCATTGATTTGTATAGAGGCATTATGACATCCTCAGTTTTATTCTCTATCCCCTTCCGAAAAAATCCTAACATTCCATTTGCTTTTTTGACTGCTGCTGCGCACTGCGCTGTGGATTTCATTGTATTGTCCACAACCACCCCCAATGAGGCAATAACTTATGACGCTCTATTTGACTATGTGCTCACCAAACTCTCTCCATTCTGGGTGTTTTTACCTTGGGGACAAATATTTCAGGAACAGTATGCTCTGGGCTTTTTCTTCAGGGACATCCAGAACCTCTGGACCATCTGGATGATCCAGAGGACTCCTCAGTAGGGGGTCAGCAACCACTGGGCAGCAAGCCTTTGCGTAATGAGAGTAGCTGGCCATGCCCACACTAACATCTCACCCTACATTTAGTGGGACAGGATGATATGAAGTCATTGGTTTCCTTGCTCCACATTCCAGGGTAAGCTGCTAAGTGGGATGGGTTTTACTCCTGAAACCATGTGCCAGCCTCAAGATGTTTCACACTAGCTAATTGCCCCAGGAGGGTGTCTCTTCTGTGCCATTTATCTTTGCTGAGACAAACTTTCTTGTGTAAGCAATCTGAAAGAGCAATTGTGTGGGTTCTGCCTATCTTATGTAAAGCTTTAAACTTCACAGGAGTCCCTTCAAAGAGTGAGGGAAGTTAAGACACATCGTTAGAGTATCATACAGAAAGGAGCCATAGTCAGGTGGAAGCGGAGAGGTTTAGGTGCTTCTGAGTGAGGGGGTAAGGCAATTTGTAAGGGCAGGGTCTCTCTGGGTCAGGGTGGATCCAGCATCTCCCAACATTTGTTTCAAAGTTACACCACTGTGAAGGGCTAATGCCCTTCCCTGAATTTTAGTACTGGGTTCTGTTCCTCAGCTCAGTCTTGGGCTGCCAAGTTACAGGAAGACCCTGATTTTTCACTTCTCACCCTGAGTAGTCGCAGGTTTCTCACTAGAGCTGAAACTTGGTCCTCAAAATTACACGGTTTTTGCTGTGTATTCTGGCGCTCAACTTGAGTTTTATGAGTACTGAGCAACTAAGGAATTGGCTTGGTACACACCAACACCTCGGTTGAGGGGTATGGGCTGCAGCAGGGGAAGGCAGAGGGCAGCAGGGGAAGGGTGGGGGGTAACAAATCCCCTTCCCTGTCCCTTCACAGGGAGCAGCAAACTCACTGGAAAGCAGAGGAAGCCAGTGTGCCATGGAGTGGAGCAGCTGTTCTAATGCAAGTCTCTGAGATCATGCTCTAAATGCTGTCTGGGAGCATGCTGGGAAATGTAGTCCAGCACGTTCCCAGGGAGCTAGCCGTGGACTATATTTCCCAGCATTACTGGGAAGGGGAAGCAGGGGGTTGCTGAGTTACTGGACCAGTCTGAAAACTCAGGCCCAATCCTCGGAAACCCTGAAATACTCAAGTATTTATTTATTTTTTAGTACTCGGTTCAGCTCTATTTATTTCTCACCACAGGTTTCCATTGGTCAAGGCTCTTACAAAAACCTAAATTTGGTAGTCCAAAGAACTGTCACTTGAGGAAAAATTATTCTGACCACCAGCAAACACAAATGAAAACAGAGTTTTTCATAATATCCAAAATGCTTTTATATCCATCTTGTGAGTGTAAAAGAAACTAAATGTCATGGATATCCTTAAGCAAACTTACAAGCTGTACATTTTCTCTCATTAAGCTGTTTCCTGCTAACACTTGATAGGATGTGTCTTTTGTTAGTATTGTGTTATATAATCTAATGAAACACATTTCCAGGCTGATCCTGCTATGGGCTAAATAATCTAGTTTTTCTCACTTTGTTGGGGACTTGTCTGCATAAGGAAATTTCATAGTCACAGTTCACTACCCATGCTGCTCCACTGGTGATACATACTGGGGAAGTTGTCACGTAGAGAGGATTCAAGTTTAAATGCCTGACTACTGTGAAACTGCACAAGTGGTGAATTACAGCTAAATTTGGCCAAATGAGCCACTTGTCAAAGAGAGAATCTGAGGATATCGACGCTGACTTCATTTTTTCTCCCCAAGAGGTTAAACCTAAAACTTGGGAGAATCCTCCTGGCATGTACTATAAATTCTCAGTGGCTTGCTAAGAGCTTGTAGGCGGCTCATAAGCTTTAACCTCAGACAGGAGACCTCTCTTATAGTAAATAAGAAGCTAGGGAAAATAGCTTCTTATTTGAATGATAACAAATCTTATTAAATGATGCAATAAGATTGAATGATACAAATCTTAAAACCCACTTGCCAAAACTCCTTGCAGAAATCAGGTCATGCTTCGGATAAGTGTGTGAGATTGTGTTGCCTTCAAAGATAAGAGTCTCTGGGCTTCTTTGTATGAAGTGCTAACACACCAGAACATTTCCTCTACCTCCAGATTTAGTCCCTAGTTTTTGGAACTCCAGAAATGACAGAGATATAGATACTCACTGGGAAACAATGCTTTGCCTCAGTGGTTAATACTGGGAGTCAAACTGTGTGGGTATTTTTAGACAAACACCTCCCCATCTATCACCCACCCATCATGCATGTTGCAGGGCCGCATGCTGTGTGTGCAGCATTCAGTCCCATAATGCAGTGAAGTAATATTGCCCAGCATGCACTGGGAGAAGATCCAAGGACAAGAATCACGAGATGTGTCTGATCTTTTCCCAATGGAGAGTGATGTATGTTTATGCAAGGGTTGTGGAATTTTACCATTGGTAGAAATGTTTGTGTGGCCACTGGGCAGGGCTTGGGTTACTTTACCTGAGGGGAAAGAACTACAAATTATGTGTTTTATGTGAATATGACCTCAAGGAGGAGAGGTTCTGAAAGGGCAGGTTTGGTCTTCACTTATAATGATGGTGTATTTCTCTGTAAGGGCAGCATTTTGTGAGAGCTGGGACAGTACTCTTCAAGTTGAGTGAAGTCCAAGTCCATGCCCTGGGGCAAGATATCTGTACTTAAAGCATCCCTGATCAAGGTGAGGGCCAAACTGCCCATCCAGTTAGGAGCTGATTTGCTGACGAAGTACAACATTTTCAGTCTTGTCTGGCTGCAGAAAGCTCATCTTTTGCCCTCAAAAAGCTACATAATCATTCAACTGTAGGGCTGGAAGGGAGCTCAAGGGGCATTTAGTAGGGGTTGGACTACCGGATCTACCGGTATCCAATACTGCCCGGTATTTGGTGTACCAGCAGTATCGGATTAAACCTGGTAATCCGGTGTAATTTACCGGATTTCCCTACTGGATTTTTTTACATTGCGGCCATTCAAATGAATGGCCGCAATGTAAAAAAAAAAACCACAAAAAAAGACAAACACTTTCCCTCCCCAAGTCCAGGCTGCGTGGGTGGAAGGGGGGACACCCCCCAACCACCCTGCCCAGCCTGGATTTAAAGTTAAACAACAACAAAAATTTCCCCTAAGTCCTGCAGGCTCCGGGCCACCGCCGGTGAGTGCGACCCAGAGCCAGCCAGCAACAGCAGCAGGTAAGTGTACCGGTACTGTACTGATCCCTGGAGTGGGGGTGGTTTAACACCCCCCCACCCCAGGGATCACCCTACCTCCCCACCCAGGGATTGCCATTGCCTACCTTGAGCTCCGGGGCGGCGGCTGTGGTCCGGCGGCTTCAGCGCTGGCTGTGGGGCTGCTGGCTTCTAGGCCTTCCGATGAACTTCTGAGTTTCCCCAGAAGGCCTAGTAGCATGCTGAAGCTGGCAGCCCCACAGCCAGCGCAGAAGTCGCCGGACCACCGCTGCTGCCACCGCCGCCACCCAGAGCTCAAGGTAGGCAATGGCGATCCCTGGGTGGGGAGGTAGGGTGATCCCTGGGGTGGGGGGGTGTTAAACCACCCCCCACCCCAGGGATCAGTACTGTACCGGTACACTTACCTGCTGCTGGTGCTGGCTGGCTCTGGGTCGCACTCGCCGGTGGCAGCCCGGAGCCCACAGGACTTAGGGGAAATTTTTGTTGTTGTTTAACTTTAAATCCAGGCTGGGCAGGGTGGGTGTCCCACCTTCCACCTGTGCAGCCTGGACTCGGGGAGGGTGGAGGTTTTTAGTTTTTTTCATTGATTTCAATGGGGACAGTTCCCCATTGAAATCAATGTAAAAGATCCGGTACCGGTAAACCAAAACCGGTATTAATCCGGTACATCGGGTTTTTTTAAATCCAGGAACCGGTAAAACCGGTACCCAGTATTTGCCCTGATGTCCCACCCCTAGCATTTAGTCCAACCCCCTGATCCAAGACAGGATACCTTACCTACCACATTACAGATAGAGACTTGTCCAGATAGCCTTTGAAAACATCCAAGGATGGAGATTCCATGATCACTCTCGGCCCTAAGTTCTCAAATGGGGGGTGGGGGTGTAGAAGGTGTTCTGGGTGGGCATGAGAAAATGGAACCCAGCTGACAAACACCTAGCTCCACACTCATGAGTTAGGGTGAATCTCCAAAATAATGGGGCGATAAAGTGGAAAGAGAATAAAAGAACAAGGGGGGAAGCGACAGGAAGCAATAAAAAGGTGGGAAAAGAAGAGAGGGAGCAAGGTGTGTATGTGGTGTGAGGGGGGCTCAACTACAACCAGGGACCCAAGTTGACTGCACCAAAAAATCTTAAATTCTGCAACCAGTGAAGCCAAATTCTGCAAATTCACCACGAGCATTAATATTTGCATAATGCACTTGATTTGCATAACTATGCATGCTGGGAAGCAAATTTGCAACAGGTTTGACATAGAATCACAACTTTGCTAATCAAACACAACTCAAATCCTCTGGAATTTCAACACCCCAGAATTCCCACCTCATATTAAAACCCCAGGCCTCCCTCACCCAAACATAGGGCCTTCAGACCCCACCCACCCACAATTCATCTCCCAGTCCCAGTGGCCTATTTACCCTCAGATCATGGTGTGGAGACAAGCAGGGGTCAGATCATGGTCACACCTCCTGGACAGATGGCAGCTGCAGCAGCAGTTTTCGTTTGGGATCAGGTGACAAGTTTATGCCTGAGCCAGGATTTAAAGATCCTGAAGACAACCCCCACTGCAGTGTCACTGCAATTTCAGCATGGCACTGCGAGGATTGGCTGATTCTGCGAGGATTGGCTGATTCTGCAAAAATCACTGCAAATTGCAGCAATGCAGTCAACTCGGGTCCCTGACTACAACAGACAAGAGGAAGGGGAATGCAGTTCAAAATGTTTGAGAAGCACAGCTCTAGGTAACCTATTCCATTGCTGAACAGCTCTTACAGTGCAATAAAGAGAGAGAGGGTGGTTGCCATGTTGGTCCCAAATGTAAGAGATGACAGCAAAATAGTTCAGATGATATCTTTTATTGGGCCAACTTCTGTTGGTGAGCCACACAGGGCCCATCCTCAGGAATGCAACAAGAACTAAAAAAAAATTTGTTAAACAAAATATTAAACCTCTCTCCTTGCCCATTTCCTTCTCCCTTAGAGAATGAAGTATCTTTCATTTTTCTTTTTCCCTACTTACCCTTTCTCCTCTTCTTTTATCTTATCACCTGGGGGGGATCATTCCTTCTCCCACCCCAGGGATTCTTCTCAAAAGCATGAGAGAAGCAGCCCTTTTTGGACTGCAGGATTTGGGCAACAGTGGTAGCAAGGAAAAGTGGGGAGGAGATTGAACTTTGAATGACTTGGCTCAGCTGGGTGAGAGCCATCCAGAGGTCTGGTCACCACTGCTAAGAGCAGGGCCAGACTTAGGAATTTTGCACCCCATGGCCCTTCTCAGGCTGCTGCCCCCAAGCCAAGCCCCACCCACACACTGCATATTCATGGGTGGGGGAACTCCATGTGAATGATACGATGCACGTGCCTGCAGTGACTTGAGGTGCATGCACGTGCCTGCCTAATGCGCATTCCCACTCACCCCCTGCTTGTCTCCACGCACGGAGCAACCGGGGGAAATGGAGGTTGCTCCATGGGTGCATATGAGGGGTGGGGGAGGGAGTGGGGATGCGTGTGTGGCTGTGGGCACTCCCCGCCCATGCACCAGTTTGCCCACAGACCTCCCCCACCTGGCAGAGCCATGTAAAAAGGGTATGTGAGGAGCCACTTGAAGAAGAACAGAAGGTTGCTGCCTTGTAAACAAGATTCTTTGAGATGGCTCCAAACATTCTCACAACACCCACCCTTCCAGCCCTGCGTGGAATTTTTTTTCTTATATTCTTAGAAAGGGTTGCAAGGAATTCTCATTCTGAGGGGGGAGAGTACTTTTTATAGTAGAGGAGCGTGAGACCATCACATGGTCTATTATTTGACTAGGGTGAGCGTGTACAACCCAGTTGTGAGAATGTTGGAAGCCATCTTGAAGAACCTTCTTTACAAGGCAACAACCTTCTGATCACTCACATGGGGAGGAGTTGTTTGTAAAAAAACAGCTTTATCTCCCAGGTGTCCCACTGCTGCGACTGCTGCTTTAGCACCGGCAGAAGCAGGTGGGAGATGGGGACCCAGGCAGCAGGCTTTGGCTGCAGGCAGCAGCCTCGGCTGTGGGAGAAAAACAAAAATGGAGCGGGGCAGAGCCAGTGTCAGGATTGCTGCCCACCGGAAAATTCTGCCCAAGGCCCGGGCCTAGGGGGTCTGCCCCTACGTTCAGGCCTGGCTAAGAGGACAGACCCAGATTCTTGTCCTCATAAATTATCCGTCCTCACTCCAGCTCCATTCCTTTCCAACCATAGTGGCACTGGTCACTTTGTAGATTTTGAAAGGAGGCTGGTGAAAAGGGGTCTGCTCTGGATCCAGCCTGTGAGCCATATGAGTGACACACATAAGGCCCGCAGGTGCAAAATTGTGCATGAATGGCTGTCCAGAACTAAGAATCTGGAACTATTATATTGATGCCTAATTTTGTATCTGAGATTAGTGGAAGCAAAATAGCTCCTATAAAGGGAGCTAAGCTTAGGGATCATTTAATTATCAGAGCTCCAGTCTTTAGTGTTCATCCAAGCCTTTAGTTTAGGACCTCTCTGAGCAAACCCAGTGTTTATCCCCAAGTGTATGGGGAGTTACTGCTCACAGTCTGAGGCAGGCTGCCCATCAATCAATGGAATTGATAGGCTGGAATTGCAGGATTTCTTTGAAACCGAAGGAGTTTGGTGCTCAAAGCAATATGGCAACCTTTCCTGTCTTCTTCCATTTTGTCATCTTGCAGCACTGAATTGAATATTGTCCTTCCTTTTGGAGATTTGCCTACTGGGGGAAATGGTTGATGGTTGCAACTTTGGACCTTTCCCTAGTGTTGTATAGTGTCAAGGTAGCTGGTTAAAACTAGGGAATGCCTTAAGTGAATCTTGACCAGCTACATTTAGGTCGGTATAGTCTGCACCAGGGAAAAGGTCAAGGTCAGGGTGAGCAGCAAACCTCAACCACTTCCTAGCACTGATGGACAGCTTGATCCTCAAGCGATCCATCAGTGCTAGCCGCACAGGGAAGCAAGCTGGTGTTTCTGGCTAGGTGAATTAAGTTTCTTCATTGCTCCTCCCATCCAAGTTGATTTATTTTGTCTCATGTTTTCTGTGTTCCCATCTCTCTTGCTCAGAACTTAAATGAACAGTATTTTCTGTAAATTAGCGATACATTTTTTCTTTCTTTGGAGAGTGAACTTACCTTCATATGGCAGGGGTAGGACAGAGAGGGGACATGTTTGCTAACCTTTCACAAATGGCAGTCAAGCATATATTTTAGGAATGTATGATGCAAAAAGGAGCATAAAGGACACTTGAAGCAGCAGTGAATTGCTTTGTATGTTTTCATGCATATAACACGATGATGGAAAAACAGCTCCAGATGGCATCGACCTTTTGCACCAACAAACCCTAATGACCACGAGGGGCATTGGGAGTAGAGATAGTGAGTTGGTGTGAGTGTCACTTTAACCTTTCCTGATCTCTGCTTCTAAGCCCCCTCCCAGGTGGGATGTGCCCAGGAAGCTCCTACTGGACTTCCTCCTTCTTCCTGACCTTTCGCCATTCCTAACTTCTCTCTCTGACCTTCAACATGACCGGCCACCATGCTGGTGGCAGCTAGCTAGTAAGACCTAGGGATAGGCCTTTCCTATCACAATGTACTTCTCAATAAAGTAGATTATTTTAATCTAGAAACAATCTCCAGGGTGTTGATTACTACTAAGCTGCTGCTACTAAGAATACAAGCTGTTTTTGTTTTTGTTTGGTTTTTGACCACTAATATAATTCCAACAGATAACACGAGTCCAGAGGTTTGACTCTGTGTAGTACCATCATTGTATGATTATCTTTAACTACAGAAGAGGTTTTTCCAGTGCAGAAGATGTTTTTCCAGTAAAATTTGAAAAGTTAAAAAAAGTCTTTTTTTTTATTGTATCAAAAGAAAAATTCCTGTTGTATGGTTTTTTAACCAGATGTTTAAAAGGTTTAAATACCTTCTCATTTCAACTTGGCATTAGATTTCCATGAACATAGGCGCATCATTTCTGAACAATTCAGGGTCTGAGCAAAGCATTACCCAAAATAAGCCCATGTGGCTCCTGACTGGGACGGGACGATGCGACCACATTACACCAGCACTTCGCTCTCTGCCGATAGTCTTCCGGGCCCAATTCAAGGTGTTGGTGTTAACCTTTAAAGCCCTAGCCTGGGCCCCACCTATCTGCAGGACTGTCTCACCCTCCGGGACCTGGATCGGCCCCTGCGGTCGGCCGGGGGTGCCCTCCTCAGAGTCCCCCGGGTTTCCCAGGTGGCAACCATGAGGAGGGCGTTCTCTGTGGCTGTGCTGCGGCTGTGGAACTCCCTCCCGTTGGAGGTCTGCTTGACAACCGACCTCCTCTCTTTCGGCAGACAGTGTAAGACTTGGCTGTTCAGCCGTGGGGTGGGTGGGTTGGGGTGGGTTTGGCTATGGGTTGTTTAATTTGGGATTTTACGTTGTTTTAAGTTTTATCTGTTGTGTATTTTAATATGGTTTAACATGTTGTTAGCTGCCCCGAGATGCTTTTAGTAGGAGGGAACGGCATATAAATTTTAATATAAATAAATAAATTAAATTAAATAAAAATGTGCGGACCCCTACAGGCCAGGATAGACAAGCGCCTCAAATGCTAGTTCACCACCTCCTTGTGCTTAGGGTCCCCACTTTCCCTCAGACTTTGGCCTGATTGGGGCAGGGCAAAAGTCAGGGCTCTCCTACTCTTTTCTGATGTTGTCATGCCCCCTTTGGAGCATCATGATGCCCTTAATGGGGCACAGCCACATCAGAAAAGGAGTGGAACAAAGGGACTTGCCTGCCCCTTTCCAATGGGGCCGTGTCTCTTTCGGAGCATTGTGACATCACGATGCTCTGAAGGGGATGGAGCCAGGTCAGAAAGGGGGTGGGAGAGTGCTCCTTTTTAATGTCTCCCCCCCCGCCAAGCCCTGATTAGTGATTTCTCCAGGTGATGCAGATTATTTATTTATTATTTATTTTATTTTGTCACACTTATTAGCCACCCCCTTGTGCCTACAGCATCTCGGGGTGGCTTACAACAAATAAAAATAATAACAATAACCATAAAAATTATCGAATTTTAAAGCAACCCCCGCCCCATCACTTAACATATTAAAATTCAACAACTCCCACCCCCACCTTTCCCACCCTCCCCTTCGAAGGCCTGGGCGAATAGCCAGGTCTTGCAGGCACGGTGGAATGCCAGCAGACCCAGGGCCAGGTGAGCTTCCTCCAAGAGGGAATTCCAGAGTCGCGGCCCGGCCACCGAGAATGCCCTTTCCATTGTGGCCCCCCGCTTAACACGGGGGACCTCCAGGAAGGTGCCCCCGGTAGACTGCAGGGATCGCTCTGAGACGCGGAGGGCGAGGTGGTCCCCAAGGTATGAGGGGCCCAGACCGTGTAGGGCTTTATAGATCAATACTAACACCTTGAATCTGGCCTGGTATGCTATAGGCAACCAGTGCAGAGTGTGGAGCACAGGTGTTATGTGCTCAGGGTGTTAACAAACCAGACCAAGTAGGTGTCCACCTGCCTGTTTATTAGGTGTTCCTGCCCCACCAATCATGTGGCCACCACCCACCAGACACACAGCCCTCACTCATGGTGGGGTCCCAGAGCATGCGGAGCCCGCCATCATGTGAGTGAATGCAGGCTAATGTGCAACCTACATGTCTGCATCCCATCAATTAGGTTGCATGCATCCTCTACAGTGCTCCGGCAGTGAGCGGCAGTGCTCTGGAGCACTTCAGGCTGCTACTAGGCCTTCCAGGGAAGGTGGGTGCAGTGGTCTGAACTAAGCTTTCTTTGTTGCCTTGCTACAGGTCTGCCAGTGCAGGTAGTATGGATAGAACCCCCTGCCATCAGTGCCCAGCAGAACCAGGGCCTCCTGGTCCACAATCGGCGGTGAAGGGAGGATTTGGAAGGGATCTGCTTGGAGAGATCACGTAGCAGGCAGACAAGATCTGTGATGCCATTAACAACATAGCTAGGGAGCACAGGCAGCTGGTGTGGCAGAATGGAAGGCCTTTGCTGCCGAGGCCTGTCTGGACCGCTGGTGGGGAGAATAGGCACTGGGCCCACCTCTGGCAGCAGTTCTGAGTGGCTGAACAACAGTGTGATAGTGAAGACGAGCAAGGAGATGAGTGAGGTGTGAGCACAGACACAAAGCAGCCTGTCCCAGTCCGTTCAGCTCCAGGTCTCCCTGCTTGAGCATGTTGCTGCTATGACCACGAGCATTGTTGCTCAGGATGGAGCAGGCACCATTTCCTAACCCTCATCAACAGTTCACACACACCCACCCCAGGCTGTCTGCTGAGCAGAGCTGCTGTTGGCTGCTATTGGTTAGTGGCCGGCTATTGGTTGAAAAAGCTTTTGCACAGCTTATGCTGGATGTCTTTGTGTTGCTGCACCAGCACTGCCAGTCCAGGTGGCTATTAAACTGCATAGACATTTCTGTCACATACACACGTTAACTCATTTAAAAATGTTACAGATGTTAGCACCACAGGAATCATACAATTTTTTTAATTGGGGTGGGGGAACCACTGCATGTTAGGAAATGGGCAGGTGAAGGGATCTACAAGGCAGTGAAGGTCACTGTGCTTGGAATGTATGTGTGTGTGTCTCGAGTTCCTGACCCCAGGGGTCTAGAGGGCTACTCCAACTGGCTGGGCCATGGCTCAGGTGGTAGAGTACATGCTTTGCATGCACAAGGTTCCAAGTTCAACCCCTGACATCTCTGATTCAGGATCTCAGATGGGTGGGCCTCTGCTGGGGATTGTGAAAGGTCTCAGGTAGCACACCTGGGTGAGGCCTCTGCTGGGTACCCTGGAGAGCTGGATTTGAAATCCTGCTGTCATGTCAGGTTGTGACAATACTGGGCTAAGATGGACCATTGGTCTGACTTGGGCAGATTCTTATACCCCTTCTTAACAGCTGGCCCCACCACTCAGGTGATTTCAGCCTAGTTCCTACCTCCTCTGTTCTCCCAGTCCTTGCCCTTCCATGCCTGTTCCCAACTGTGTCAAATTGCTCCAGTCCTGCCTCCCACCTTTCTGATTGGCCACCATTCAATACTTAAGGCCTTCTGGTAGCCACAGGAAGTTGGGTGGAACAATTGCTCTTCTTCTCATTCTGTGTTGCAGGTGTCCCAGTTCTGTTCCTAGTCCCTTGTATTCTCCCCTTCTCTTGCTCTAGTTATGTTCCCTAGCCTTGACCCTTGATATTTCCTTCCTAGCTTTCAGGCCCTGTGTCCCTTCCAGGTTCCCCTGATCACCAGCTCTAGTGTCCAGGCTCCTCTGATGCCCAGTTCTGGTTCCTAGCTCCCTTTCCCTGACCTCAGTGATGGGCCATAGGCTCTCTTAAGCTGGATTCCCTGGCTCTTGTGCTGAGCATCAAGTCTCCTTGGTACTGGAGAACATCTGAGAGGTTTCCCCTACCTAATTCTTACCTTTCCTATCCCTGCCTCAGTCCTTCCCTTCGCTCCTTCCCAGGCTCCAGCCCTGCCCCCTGATAATGTGGGAGCAGTGCTAGGATGCTATTGCCCATTAAAGGTTACTCGTAATTTGTTGTCTTTTGAAAGTATGAGTTTTTCTTTGCAGCAGCACAAAGGGCCAAAATATCACAGAAAGCTATTGCTGCAGGTTGTTTGCCTGGGAAAACCAAATGGCTTTGGCTTTTTCTGTGGATGCTGTGGCCATGTATGTATGGCGTGTAGACACCACACAACTCTGCTGCATTTCCAAGTTCCCACTTCCTGGATACCTGCAGGGCCAAGATCAATCACTTTGGGGAAACAAATGACTTGGGGTACAGGGAATATGAACCCACTGAAGGAGAGCTTGTTGTCCATTTCAAGGTTTGGACACTCAGAGAAGCACAGAGCGTCCTCGTGAGCAGAGATGTTTTCTGCCCCAACTGTATGGTAATTCAGAAGATGATAGAGAGGGGGCTACAAGAAGCACATGGTTGAGTGGGAGTTTCATGCAAATTGAGAAAGATTTCCAACACCACAGCGGGTGAGATCCCAGTAAAGGTGTGTGCTGATACCTGCCAGCATATCGCTGTGGGTTGCTTATGTGAGAAACTGGATGGTGGCAATATGCAAAAACCGATTACTTTTGATTTCAATGTTTACTTTTGCTTTTAATTTTCACTATAGGCGCTCAATAAAGTATACAATTTGCTCAGTAAACTCAGCATTTATGTGAATAGCAAAAGCTTTGTTCCAGTCGCCAAGTGCTGGCAGGTATAAAAGTATAAACCTCCGTGGGTGGGTGGGGATAGCAGGTGCCTCCCAGAGTCATAATAGTCCAGAAGAAAGTAACAGCTGGTGCAGCTTCTTCTCATGGTTTGCTGCTTCTGTGAGTCATCGTGGAGGTGGGGCGGATATTGAGTGAGTTTGAGGATATTGCGATGGGAGGGGGTTGGTGGGTGGGGCGCAGCAGGGAAGAACAACTGCCTGTGTGTTAGGCTTGTCACACGAAACCTGGGGGGAGAGGCTGCCCAAATGCACAAGAAATACACACACAGGGCTGTCCACTTGTTAGGTCTACAGGCTAGCCGTGTGAGTGGGGGATGCATGGACTGAACCCAGACTCCGGCAGGCTAGTGTCCCATTTGTTAGCACCCTAACATATTTTGCTAAACAGACATAACTGCTCAGTGGGTACCCCTCTGAGCTGCTGGGGAGGCAGGGCTTGATGATCCTGGTGAGACAGTCTGCTCCTGTCACTTGTTGCTTCCCGGAACTGGGGGCTTCCCCTGCTGCTGCTGCTGTCACTGGAAAGTGCCTCCCTGGAAGCAGCAGAAGTGGGGAGCAGACTCGGTTCCCCCAAACCTGCCTCTTCTGTGGGGAGGGAAATGGCGGTAGGGAGGCAGGTACAAACTGCTCTGCTTTGGGGTGATCTCATGGGGAGTGCCATGGAGCACATTTGTCTCAGGGCGCCATAACGTGTAGGCACCTGCAGCCATAGCCCTGCCTCTCACTCCTTCCTACCATGCATCCTCCTCACCAACGTCAGCAGCCCCTCTCTTATCTCTGCTTGGACGCCCGGTGCCAGCACTAAAGCTGGAAAGGATCTATACACAGCACATGCATTAGCCAGCAGGTCTGTTATAGCAACTCTTAAAGCTCGCAGCATTTTACCTACGTAATTCTATACTGTAGAAAAGACCCTAGTGGGGCAAGAGATGACTGCTGCTCCACCCTAAACGTGGTTAAACCTCACAAAATTGAACACACCTTGGGAAACTGAGCTGAGAACTCAGTACTGAGCTGTGCTGTAACCTGCACAGCAGAGAGAACAATTCCCCTCTGCTCTCAGTTTATGAGATGCTCCATTGGCAGTGACCCCTAAATGTAGAGAAACATCACTATTTCATTACAGTAGTGTACCATACCCCCACCATGGGGGATGCTGGCTCCCTATTCTCGCCGATGATTTTTTTGAAAGCAGTCTAGTGGTGAGGAACATTTTTCCTCTCTTGGGCCGCTTTGGGCCTGTGGGCTAGGTAGGAATTGAGGACAAGGCTCTGCTCAAGAAGGGGACAGTTCTGTAAGGAACTAGCCTTGAACTTGCACCCCCCAGGAGCAGCTTCCAGGACTGTAATCCAGGTCTTGCTTGGTCTAGTCTTCTCCAGTCTCCACTGCAATGCCTTAACCACACTTCTCCAACTGTCTGTTCTTTTCCAGCCTTGTCCCCCACCTTCCCACTTCCTGGCTGGTTGCCTGCAAAGATATAAACCTGTCTGACAGTAACAGAGAAAGTTGTGTGACAGTAATGTCTGTTGACTCCTGTTCCTGGCCCTGCTCTGATTCATACCTGCCCTGACTCCTGCCTGCTCTGCCCTGCGTCCAGCCGGATCTGCACCTGACCTACTTTGCCTGCCTCTGGGCCCCACTTTCAGTGCTTGGGGGTCGGGACTGGATCCACAGACCAGGTTCAGAAAATTGGCTATCCCAGGTAATGTCCGTGCACCAGCTGATACTAAGCTGAATTTGGAAGATGGGATTTTTTTCTGTATTCGGTTTGGTTCACTTTGTGTGCTCCTGTCATTGCAGCAAGTGCTACTGTAACTTCAAGGAGAGCTGGTTTAGAAAAATAAATTACCATATCTCAAACAAAAGGATTAGCTCTCATCTAGTATCATGTGGCAGAAGGAAGATACTATTGTCAGCATCGCTGATTCCCTTCAGAACAATGCAGCCACACTCCTGTGTGATGCAATGAACTTAATTACCTCTGTAATGAAGGAGTCATTAATTGTTAAGCTGTCAGTCAAAAGCCTTGTTAGATATGCATGTAATACCATATTGTGGTGTAACAAATCTTCCCGTCAATCAAAAGCCTTAATATGTGCAGATCTGATTTCACATTAAGGTTGGTGACTGACCTTTTTACTAGCCTTGGGGAGCCTAGATCTGTGAGCAGCCACAGGCCTCCGACTGGCTGCTAATTCTAGAACCTTCCCATAGCTCAGCTTGACTCTCTGGGTGGCACGTGGGAAAATTCTGAGAGCCCAAGAGATTAGAATGCTCCCCCCTCAGGACTGCAGAACAGACATGTCTACTACATTGATTAAAGTGGTTGTAGAACTGCATTGCTCCCAAGCTGCTTGGAATGTGCCCCTCGTCCGGCCTGGTCACATGCTAAAGGGGAGGCCACTCATATGGTTTGATTCTCCCACGGAGATGTGCCGTGGATGTGCACATGGATATGACCCCACTGCAGTAGCCACCCACGTAGCGCCCCTTGTTGCTGTACTCACAAACCTCATGCAGCTGAAGGGTATCATCTAGTCTGCTATATGGGGGAACCTTCCGCTGCTGCACAGCCAGGTTATTTTCCTAATGTCTTTGTTTTTAAACTGCAAGCAGCTGTCCCTGTGACTTGCAGAGAAATATCTAGCTTTGGCTTTGAAGTAAGAAAACTGAACATTTGAAGATCATGAGCCCACCATAGAGAATGCATTTCTATTATTCATTTTAGAGACACATCCTGAAGGGTGTGTTTGTTAATGCTTGTAAATCTGTTTACTTGAATATGATCACTCAGAAACAGGAATACATGAGAGGGGCGGCATCAAGTCGCATTTGTGCTGAATGGAGGTGACAAAAGTTGTTTTATGCTCCCTTTCTGCCTACCAGATTCTGGGACTGAGAACAGTTCATGCCCACACACACATCCAGTACATACTCATTTATAGCAGGGATTAGGGGTGTGCAGAAGGCACTGCACATCATTTGTTTTCATTTTGTTTTTTAAAAACATTCATTTTGGGACAGGGTTGTAAAGGACGCTATCGTTTTCATTTTCACTTTTATTTTTATTTTATTAACCATAGTAAACTTTTTTTAAAAATAAAATAACTGTGCATGTGCAAAATGGCCACCAGGGCCATTCTGTACATGACAGTCCTTTTCCAAAATGGCACCAGCAGTGTCGGCGCTATTTTGGAAAAGGACGTGCATGCACAGAACAGTAGCCATTTTGCACATGCACAGTGATTTTTAAAAATATATATTTTTAACCAAATAAAATAAAAATGAAAATGAAGGAAATCAAACAAATGCCGGTTGCTTATTCATTTGTTCTTGTCACCTTAATTACAAAAATGAATGGGGCTCCATTACTTTTTATAATTAATTAAACAGTACAAAATTTCACACCCCTAGCAGGGACCCTTGTTCACTGTGTCTTCCCCACAGGGAAAGCACAGTGAGCACATATCCCTGTTTATGAGAAAGAAAGACATCCAGTGATTGCCTATTTGGTCATTTTTGTAGAAATCACTCTGGAAACAGGACAGAATTTAAGACAAATGATGACAGCACACAGATAAATGTAAAATGGCAGCTTTATATATACAACCCTGAAGTATTCAGTGGCCAGATTCTAATAGTCTTAGTACTTTGTTCTCATTGCAATCTTTGGAGTCAGTGATAGAACAAGGTGCTGGCCAAGATGAGTGGAAGCATCAGAATCTAGATCCAGACAATTGCAAGAAGACACGTGGTGAAACTACCTCAGTGTATACTGGGGTTCCTTCTTGCATTTCTTCTTCATGATATAACAACTCCTTTACAGTAAATTAGTGAAAGAACCTTGTGTTCAATTAATTTCACCAATTTCCGTCACTTTGTAATCAGTGATAACTCACTATGGCATGTATGCTAATTTGCATAATTATTTCATTTCACAGCACACCAATCATTTCAGAATATTGTATAGAAGTGAACACTGCGGAACATGCACATATGTAGTTGTGAAACATTCCTGTGCATTAATTTTCAATTATTTCTTTAATGATGCTTGATGAAATGCAGGTACTGTGAGTTGAATTGGCAATTTTCAATAGGAAAAACGTACCGCTATCGTTTTCTGGCAGATCATTACCTAGACTCTCTAGGCTTTGTGTCTATAGTGAAGCACCTCTTTTTCCTCTTATTTATTGTGGCTGAAAGTTGCTTTTATTGAATGATGGGTGTTCCAGTTCACCTTGAACAGTTTAATACCCTTTGAGCCATTCAACACCTCCACAGTTAAACAGAGTGAGGGAGGTGGTGTCTTGTGATGGATTTACTTGAAAAGCAAGTACATGAAAGGGCTGCACCATTTGGAGATAGTAGACATTACATTGACGTCATTGAACGACTTATTGAGATCTCTGGTTGGATACAGCACTTGATGATAAAAGGTTATTTATACAGATTTGTAGCACATCAAAAAGGAATTAATCTGGTTATTTCCCAGAGTGGTACTTATGGTTTCATTTAAACTGATATAAAAGTAAATGTCAATGTTTATGGGTTTAGAGGCAATGCAATTTGTCTTGTTAACGTCTCTTATGTATGTTTAATGCACAGAGAATCTCACAATAGCTAAAAGGGGGGCTTGTTTGACATCACCCCATTTTTATTGGCCTCAAACGTAACTAGAAAACTATTAAGCCATAAATAGTTTTTAGTTTTGTATTGATTTCCAGATAGACTTTGATACAGGCTGTTTTGTTATTTAAACGTTAATTATATCCTCCCTAGAGCTGTGAGTGCTTGGATAAAGTCATGTAGCAAACTCACTTTTCTGATTTTAACAAATAAAGGCTCTGAACTTAGCACAGCTTTAATTAAAATCAGCAAATAAATCTGCAGTATCTCTTTCTCGCTCTCTCCTTGATTGATCTCACTAATAGAAGAAATAGCGCTGTCATGTCTAATGGATAATGGGTCGTATTTTTATGAGGGGTGTACATTTTGTTGACTTTCTGGAGAATAAAAACAAAAATGCCATTTTCGGTTTTGTTTTTATGAAAAGAAAAATGAAAACAATTATAATGAAAAAAACGAACATTTTTGTTTTTGTTTTTGCCTGGCTCACCTGACAGCCATTTTGTAGGGGAAAACTTGTAAACAACTTCTGGGAAGGGAGGAGACACAATGGAGCCAGGAGACATGATTGACGTCTCTGCTAGCGAATGGGCAATGCAAGCACATTCCAGACAGTGACATAACACACTGTGATTGTCCAATGCTTCTAGCCTCCCACAACCAATCACAGGGGTTCTGGGAGGGTTCTGGGAAAGCTTTATATTGCCACAGCCAGACTGTGTTAGTCTCTCCATGGCTCAGATATTTGGACCATCTATTACGGAGCCAGGGTTTTTTGTTTGCCTACTTTTCTAGGAGATCCCTAGTGGGAATGAAAAAAGAAATCCAGACTAGGCTGGAAAATATCAACCAGCAAGAGGATCTGGCAGCTGTAAGGGGTTGGAAGGTTGCCCCCTCGTTGGGGCTAGTTAAATCTGTTTGGGGGATGGAAACTTACCTGGACGAGCTGATGAGTCGTAGCCTCCGGAGAAGCTATACGCTTCTCCAGTTTCAGTTGGTCCAGACTGCAGTATTGGAAGGGAGATATAAGAGGATCCCTTACTCCAGACGGGTGTGCACCTGCCCCCAAGGAGGGGTCGAAACGGTGGAACATCTCTTGCTGAGTTGCTCCTATTATACTGATCTTAGAGTAGTTTGGCTCCAATCGTTTTCTACCTACGAGCTGTGGATAGAGCCAGGCCAAGGATTTAGGGGTCTCCTTGCCCACCCCAAAGGAAAGGAGATTGTGGCCCTAGCAACCTTTGTCTGGTTGGCATCTCAGAAACGGAAGGTTAAAATTATTGGATCTAACGAGGGGAACCTTGATGTTATCTAGGTGGAGGTGTGTCTGAATTCTCTGTGTGGCGGTCCCATAGGTTTTGCTCTATCCTTACTGGTGCCTGTGCTGATGTATGGTTTAATCATGAAAACTGTATTATTATTTTGATTTTGTTTTCTACGGTATTGTGTTGTAATGTGTAAATTGTAAGGTTATGGCAAGAGCTGATGCCTAAATAAATAAACCAAACTAAACCTTCTTGTTAGGTGGCGACTGCAGAACATTGGTGCTCTTGAGCAAACAATCTTCCCCACCTCTCACTGTTCCTCTTCCCTTCCTCAAAGCAATAACTCCAACACCCATCATCACACTACCCTTGTGTTCCAAACCCAATCCCAGAACCTTTAATCCTTCCCTTCCGCAATCCTTATCCCCATTATTCCTTTAACCCTCCTCTGCCTGTGTTAGTTAGTGTCTGTCTGTCTGTCTCCCCAGTGGACATATACATATAGTGTTAGCTAGTTAGTTATAGTAATTATATAGTGAGGAGGAATGGGACTCCAGGGGGAATTTGGGGTTCTGATTTTTTGGTTTCAGTTCTTTATGAATTTTGGATCTTGCTTTGGTTTCTGATTTTTTTGTTTTGTTTCTGATCTTTTTCTACCATTGAAATCAATGGAAACAAGCCAGAATTGGGGGGGAGGGGGGGAAGAAACTGGCACAGTGCAAAAAAAAAGAAAGAATAAGAATAATAACAAGAACAAGAACAAAATCAATGTAAAAGAAATGAGACGCCTGACCTGAAAGACTTTGGATTAATCCAAAATGGCCATTTTGGGACAATTTTGGTTCTATCTCAAACCAAAATCTCCATCCCTAATAGTTAGCTATAAGATATATATAGAGAGAATATAATTTATAGGATTATATGATATATTATGATTATAGGATAGGGTATATAGGATTGTAGGATAGGATAAGATAGATAGATATGAATATTATAATAATAGATATAGAGTATTTTCAAAGGGGGCACTACCACGGGTGACCATCCTTACTCCAGTGTGGCCACTCATGGTGGTGTCACATCTCCTCCCACCCACCAGATGTTTTCTGCGGGCGGGAGCAGAGTTTTTCCTGGATCGTGACAGGGGAACTCTGGGTTGTGCACTGGGCTCCCTGCCAACGAACATCCCGGAGTTAACCATATCACGGTCCAGGGAAGGCAACCCCAGGCTGTGCCCACTCTACCTAACTCTGGCCAGTTGCCAGAGCTTTTCCAGGCGGGCACAGCGGCCTCATAGACCGCAACACCCACCTGTCAGGGAGGGGGCTGGGTCATGCTAAGCAGTTCAGGGGGCAGAGCCATGCAGACCATATCCACATGTCCCCCTGCCCTCTCCCAGCCCCCTCTCCAGCCCCGGCTGCCAGCACGTTTGTTCAACAGTGAGGCCAGATCCTGCCCATGCTGAGGGCTCTCACCACAGGCAGGATCAAAGCATGATGGCTCTTTGAGCTATAACATTTGAAAATACCCACAGAGATATTTCATATAAGATATATATTCATATATTAGATATATAGATAATATTAATAAGTTATACACCATAAGGAAGGGAAAGAGAGCAGTCATTGGGGAAGTAATTGGCAGCAGCAGCAGCCACATCTGCAAGCAGCCTGATACTGAAGAGAGGAGAGTGGCTCTGAAGGAGCCTATTGTGGCTCCCAGCAGTGACCCCTTGCAGTACTGGGTGCAGAAGGGCCAGGTATGGCAGGGCCTGGCCAAGGTGGCCCAGGAACTGCTCTACTGGCCCACCAACCAGCATGCCCAACGAACGCATGTTTTCTCAGGTGGGGGACATTGTCAGTCCCCACTGTACAAGAATGGGTGTTGGGTTGGTGGACCCGTTGCTGTTCCTAAAGGTCAATCTGCTGCTGCTGGGACTCCCTGAACTCCCCTTCGAGTTGGAGTGAGGGGCAACTGCCAACTCCAGGGGCAGTCTTGCTGCGCCTCCTTCCTGCTGGGTCTCCCTTGATGCCTCCCTCCCCTCCTGCCCAAATGCTGGCTGCCCCCTCCCTCCCTCCCCCCCCCTCTCTCTCTCTGATGTTATTCTGCCCTCCTTGGGCAATCTTTGCAAGCTGACAGCCTGGAACATCTAGGGTAGTGCCAACAACAAGTGTCCACCTACCATTTTTTCTACCTCGTATGTTGCCAGGCACCCTGGGGCACTCTCTGCAAGTTGAATCCTTAGCCTTGTGATAGCTGGGGTTCTGGTAAGCTGAATGAGGGAGACACATGCAATGGCAGTCACTGGTCATTAGGGATGGGAAAATTGGTATTGGATTGATCTGATTCACCTGATTTTTATTGTTTCAGATTAATCTGATTCTGGCACAAGAACCAATACACCTTGCATTGCCCATTGAAATGAATAGGTTTGGTTTCTCATTGAAGTCAGTGGGGGGAGGAGGAATGTGTACTTTTAAAAAAATTATTTATTTTTTTAGGCATTAGCCTTTGCCATAGCCATACAATTCATCTATAAAGGAACAGCCATAAAAGAAAAATTTACAATATATTCTCATCATAATCATGTACTAGAGAATTTATACAATGGTCAAAAGCAGTGGTACAACTAAAAACATCTCCTAACATAGTTAAACAATAAAACTACTTCAATCCCATTCCGCAAATAAAACCCCAATATATTCAAGGGGATTACAATAAGCTTAATAATCTAGCTTCACAACTCCCTAACAAATAAGATTAAATTCATAATATCCACTTGCAACCTAAACGGAAGTGGCCTACATATCAAATTTAAGATGTTCCAAATTACCAAACTCCATTAGATCTGCTCTTATCTCCAGCCTTCGTTTTCCTGCTAACCATACAAATGTTGCTATAGCATAGGGATGTGCGAACGCGGTTTGGAAGTTCGGAGTTCGGCCCGAACTCAGTCTGTTCAGATGACCAAACCCGAACCCAAACCTGAACCGACCGAACTGAACTTGATTCTGAACTCCTAAACAACTGAGCAGTTCAGTCAGTTTGGATGGAGTTCGGATGAGTTCGGGTGGCAAAAATGTGTTACTGGAAGGCAAAAGTTGACAAGGAGCGGGAGTCAGCTGAGGAGCAGACTTCCAGGCACCAGGGGTGGAGAGGCTTGGAGTAGTAGCCAGCCTGCCCAATCACCATCCCTTTTCTCCTCCTTCGGAAGGGTGTTCCACAACCATGGTCCGACCATCTCCATGGTGGCCCCCTGCCTTACACGGGGGACCTCCAGATAGGAGCCCCCAGTGGATTGGAGGGTCCGTCCTGAGTCACTCAAGGTGAGGCAGTCCCCGATATAAGAGGGGCTGAGACCGTATAGGGCTTTGTATACCAATACTAACACCTTGAACTTGACTCAAT
>QEPC01012375.1:2079224-2093073 GCA_003113815.1 Sphenodon punctatus
CCCTAATCCAGTATCAAAGTTGCTCTGAATCCGGGCAATCTTGTCTGCGAAGTAGGTGACAAACTGCTCACAGCGGGCCTGGGACACGTACCCATTCAGGCGGAGGGAGGCCGGACTGACCAGCCCCTGCACCACCCGAAACAGCTTCGCTGGGCATGACTTCGCAGATGCTATGAGGACAGCAAGGAACTCGTTCCTTGCCGTCCTCACAGCCTCAACATAGGACTGCAAATGGGTCCTATGGAGAAGACAGTCAGAGTCAGATCGAGTCCGACGCCAGCGTTGCTCCAGCCTCCTGCCTATTCGCTTCATACACCGCAGCTCCTCAGTAAACCAAGGGGCCCTGCAGTGATGAGACCGAGGCAGAGGACGTCTCAGAGCCACCCTGTCAATGGCCTCCTCCAGCAAGTTGTTCCAATGCTGGACCAGTTCATCCACAGAGTGACCGTCCAGGTCCAAGGTTAACTCCCTCAGGACCTCTTGGAACCGCTGGAGTTCCATCAGCCTCCGAGGGTGGACCATCCTAACTGGTCCCTTCCCCTTCTGGAGGGGGTGCGCTAGAAGACTGGCCTGAAGGAGATAATGGTCCATCCATGACAAGGGCACTGCTATAACCTCCCCCACCACCGGACCCCCCGCCTCAAGGCCAGAACCGAAGATCAGGTCGAGGGTGTGCCCCCCACGTGGGTCAGGCATGATAACCTCCTGGGGCAAATCCATGGTTGCCATGGCGGCCATTAATTCTCGCTCCACCCCAACAAGGTCGGCATCGGCATGGATATTGAAGTCCCCCAGAACCAAGGTCCAAGAGGAGCCCAGCACCACCTCCGAGACCAGCTCTGCTAGAGCGGTAAGGGATGCTGCCGGGCAGGAAGGGGCCCAGTATACCAGCAGCACCCCTAGCTTGCCCCCAGCCAAATCGAACACCACGTGAAGGGCCTCAATACTCACAATCTCCTGGACTGGATACCTCCTAACAGGCCACTCCTCTATAAAAATAATAGCTACACCACTTCCCTGGCCATCCGTGCTGGGCTGATGCTGCACGGCATGCCAGGCCGGAACAAGATCGGCCAAAGTTGGACCGGCCAACTCGTCCAGCCAGGTCTCTGTGATACATGCGAGGTCCACAGCCCCATCCAAGATTAAATCCCGGATAACTGGGGCCTTGTTCACAACGGACCTCGCATTTAACAGCAGCAGCCCCCCACGTGTGGACCTTGGACCCGGCTCCTCCCTTTCCTTCAGCGGGGGGATGGCAACCTGCACCTCCCTCAGGTACCTCTGTCCCCTAGGGGCACATGCCATCCGACCCCATGGGCCATACCGTCCCCGCCCCAGGACCACCCCAATAGCCACGTCCTCCCCTCCGTCCACCTGATCCTGGCCCCCCAAACCTGACTGCTTGCCCAGTAGCCTTCCCCCGCCCAAAACCCCCTCCCCCCACCCCCCCCGGCCATCCTGCTGCCACCAGTGGCTGGTAGGGGCCATACCCCCTCCCCCCTCTGCTTCCCTCTCTCACAGTGGGCGAAACCACCCCACTCCCCCCCAATAACCCTCCCAGTGCTCCCCCCGCTTCCACCAGGGGCAGGCACTGGGACCCTTCCCCCCTTACTTCTACCCACCCCTCCTACACCCCCACCCTACTTCCCTAGCCCTGCACAAAAGAGTCCCACAAAAACAATAACATCCCCCCTGCCACCTGCTGCGGCCCCAAAGCGCTGCAGCCTTTTGCCACAGCCCTTTGGCTTGCGGCCTGCAGCGGCAGCCACTGGCCGCTGGGCTTTAAAGCCCCCGACTATTTCCGGGTGGGGGAGGGGAAAAGCCGGCTCCCACAACCGGCTTCTGCGTTCCCCCCCGCCCGCCCAGCCGCTCACAGTTCTTTCTTTACTTGTCTTTTCCTGCAGTTGGGACAGCATATCTCCTTTGCCAGTCCTTACTGCTTCTCAGCGCCAGCCTACCCCTGCCTTCCCGTGCCACTGATGCTCTATTTTTTGCCTGCCAGCTGCATGCCAGTCTCTCCCCAATATTCTGCTTCTAAGAAGTTGAAGGCTTGCTGGGGCACTCACCACCGTCTGTCTCCTCCTTCCTCTGTGAGTCACAGTGCCTGCTGCTTCAGTGTCCCCCCTTCCAGTGCCCGCTCCCTGCCAGTGCCTTCTCTTCCTCTGTCTCCTGCCCGCATGCTACGTGCCAGTTTCTCTGTGATATTTTTGCCACTCTGAAGCACTCTCGACCACTTGAGGGAAGAGGGGGAAATGCTTTGGAGGCAAAATAATAGTGCTTCCTAAACCTTAGGAAGCCTTAAAGTGATTCCCCTTGGAATCCAATACAAAAATGAAAACAAAATGAAAACAAAACCACATTTTTTTCCTGAAAATGAAAAATGAAAATTTTGAAAATGAAAAATGGCACGAGTTCCTTCTTCACAATCCTAGTTTTTAACCCTTCCCTTCTGAGAGACAGTGTATACAAGTGTAGGCCCAGATTTGTCCTCATATTAGCAAACTTACAGACCTCGCATTAGGATTTTTTGGCACTGGCTAGTGGACCACAAGTAGGCCACTTGAAAGCATCAGGAATTTATGGTTTCTATCCTTTAGGATGGGCCTTGCATCTTGATGAGTCATTGGCAGGATGCACTGTTTCCACTGCCAGTCTGGATAGGCAGTACCTGTTGCTGAACCATATTGGGATCAACCAATGGAATGGGCCTTGGGTACTGCCTTCAAATCCTGTCTGGATTGTGCCCTGCCAGCAGAACCAGCTGCTGGTTCAGATCAGGCCCTACCAGCATGACCCACCGTAGCTGCTACCAGTAAGACACCACTAGCAGGACCCACTGCAACCATGATCAGTCCAGATTGTGACCCGCCACCATGGCTTGTTGTTACAACCTGCTACATCCACTGCCAGATTGGGACCCTCCAGCAGGACCCAGAACAGATTCCATCAGCATTTTATTTATTTATCTTATTTATTTAAAATGTATATCCCGCCCCTTCTGCCCTCAGGGCAGCCTGGGGCGGCGAACAACATTCAATAAAAACAATATACATTTTAAAAAAACAATTCAAAATACAATATGTGGGGAAACCCCACCCCCCCACCCCACCCCTCGCCAAAAGTCTGACGGAACAGCCAGGTCTTACATCCACGCCAAAACAGCAGGAGAGTGGGACCCACAGCAGCTAATGCCTCATTCATGCTCCTCCAGGCAAGAGTGGTGCAAGGAGATAGGTGCTGCCCCCTGCAACTTGCTGCCTTAGGCGGCCCTGCCCCAGTCCAGACACTGAAAAGCTCCATGGCTGGATCAGGAATGGCGCGCAGGAGAACTTAGCAGGGTTGCCATGGGTGGCAAGTTCCAGGGGGCAGCAAGGTACACTTTTGACTATGCTCACGCGTATCTCTTCCCCCATCCTAATCCATCTACAGAGCTAGCGGGCAGCTGGATCGGGGGTGGGATCTCCACCTCTTTGAACTTGGTGCCCTAGGCGGCCGCCTGAGCTGCCTATGTAGTAGTGCCAGCCCTGCTGCCTCCAGGTATGGAAGAGAGGAACCCATTCCTTCTTCTCTTGAGTACATGTGCACGCCCAGCTCCTAGCAAGTCTCCCTCTGGTACTGGGGCCCTGGGCAGTTGGCCTGAGTGCTAACACCAGCACAAAGCAACCCTACCATTCAGGTACCTGGCTAAGAGATGATCGCTCCAGTCCTTCAGGGACATCCAGCTGGCATAACAGCTCTTGTGCCAGTTCCTTTTCTGCAAGGGATGGCTGAGGCCTCCCTCAATCTTGGCAATTCCCAGCTGCAATAAATGTCCCCTGGGGCCATTGGTAACCAAAGCCCTCACGCCTCTCCAAGCTGCACAAGGGAATTAGCAGTCCAGGAATGAAGGCTATAAAATAGACACACTCACCTTTTCACCTTGATGTATTTTTTTCTGGTGATGAAACTGGTTTTGGCTACTTTATCTCCTTGCCTGTTTGAATCAGGTGAAGGGTCTCCTTTAAAAGCTAATGGAACTTGAGAGTTGTGTTTTGTACTAAAAATCCATTGGTGATTTAAGTGTTGTCATCTTTTATGTGAAATAAACTTCATTCAAGTCAGTCTCCTCTGACTCCCAGTGCAAAAGACATCCCCCTTCACAAGATTATGGTATGCATGACTAGCTTCTCATTGAGTAGCTCCATCATGACAGCCAGTCTCCCACCAGTTATAGGTTCACACCCAGGAACTAGCTGTCACTTGGCACAATTATCTGGAGAATACAGGCGTCATTAGGGGATGTCAGTGTGTGCATGAGGTTTCCTATCATTATGGATTGTTTTCAAAGGCCTCCTGGGCAAAACTAGTAATAGACAAACTGATTTAATGGGCACAATCCTACGCCAAGCCTCTGGTTAATCTGCCTTGCTTTGGGAAACAATGAGGGACAGCATGACCTAGTTTGAGGAGCTCCATTGCTCTACCTGTTTTCTAATCACCAGAGCTGGGGTACCAGTAAAGCTCAGTACAAACTATAGGCAGTCGTACAATGAGTAGCCTTGATTTTTCAATTAGCACTTCCCTCCAGTTGTGGTGGTGGCTTCAGGAACAGTGAAATTGACTTGAAAATCAAGGGGTGTGAGATCACTTGAGACAAAATACAGATCAATGCGACAACTTCTTTGCCACTTTCACAAACCCCCTGAGTTTGCTTAGATAGATGCTGATCATGGGACCGCCTCACCCCCTGGGTCCTGGATCGGTCCCTGCGGTCACTGTGGGGTGCTCTCCTCAAGGTCCCCTGAGTCTGACAGGGGGCCACAATGGGGAGGGCCTTCTCGGTGGCTGCTTCATGGCTGTGGAACTTTCTGCTGGTGGAGGCCTGTTTGGCCCTGGATCTCCCCTCTTTTCGATGCTGTTGTAAGACGTGGCTGTTTCACCTGGCCTTTGATGGGGAAGATGGGTAGGGTGGGGAGAATGGGTTGAGGTGGAGGTGGTTTGGAATATTTTAATTCTTCCTTGTTTTTGAGTGTTTTAAGTGTTTTTATTGATTAATTGTGAGTCACCCAGACCTGCCTGTGGCAGGATGGGTGGGGCAAGACATTGTTTTTAAAAAATAAATAAATAAATAAATGGGCTAGCTGGACAAAGAGGTGCAGCAGCACATTGTACCTCTACTACCTATAGTGTGATTGTTCTATTGTATTGCACTTTGTTTGGTTGTAACAGCTTTATTCCAGCATAGAATTCTACAATGCTGCTCTTATTAGCAGGACAATACATAATCCAGTTTTAAAATATGCTCATGTATCACCATAAAAACCGGTGGAAGGGAGCGTGACGTAGAGATTGGACGAGTGGAATCCCAGTAGCAAGTGCCGGGGGGAGAATCAAACACCTGTGCCCAGTCAGCTGACTATTTAGCCTCGCCTACAGCCGCTGGTGGAGCTGTGGAAGGGAGCAGGGATGCCGTGAGCGCGACATAGAGATCGGGTGAGTGGAATCCCAGTAACAAGTGCCGGGGGGAGAATCAAACACCTGTGCCCAGCCAGCTGACTATTTAGCCTCGCCTACAGCTGCTGGTGGCACCGGCGGCACGTGCCAGGGGCCACGCGCCTAAGGGCTGCGCGTGCAAGGGTGCGCCCTTGTGCGCGCGGCCTTAGATGGGCAGCCAGGGGCACCGGGTTATCTGCCCGGCTTGAAAGGATAGAAGGATGGCCTCTTATGAATCTACCGGTACACTTGCCAAAGGCCCAAAGCAGAGGACACTGAGTGTTTTTTCCCTAGAGTGGCTGTGAGGAAAGTGGTGGCCACGACATCGCCTCCAGGTGTCTTGACTGCAAACCGCTTTCAGCCTCTTGTGGACTTTGAGGAGCCATGTAACACCTTATATAACTCTCCTCCACAGGTCCTCCCTGGAGGTACTGGGCATCCTTCCCCGGGCCCTCCTCTTGTAGGGGGCCCGGTTGGGTTGGGTCCTGGGCCAGATGGGAAATTAACTAACTTCTTGGCAGAACATGTCATGTTAACGGCAGAGACCTTTCAGTATATGTTTGTTAAAATCTCATACCTTCAGGGTAAGATGGAGTCGGTGGAAAGATTAGTTCAGGAGGGGATGGGGGGCTGCCCCCAGGTCCCAGTGTTGGGGCACCCAGTGTTCTCCTCCACGGCTACCGTGAGGCCTGCTCTGCCTGTCCCAAAGCGATGACTCTGCTGCCCCCTCTCTGTCCCTTGCCACCTACTATGCCCCATGATCCCCCTCCTCTTACCATCGTGGTAGAAAAAGTTGGGCCATTTGAACTACTGACTGCCTCCTTAGTATTTACCATTCTTCCTCGAGGTGGCTGACGCCCTGCTCAGTGGGCTACAGCCCTGGATGTAGCTGAGCATTTAAGATCCCTTCTGAGAAAAGAGAAGATTGTGATCACTAGAAGGGAAATTGTATCAGTGGACCAATTGTTTACTACAACAAACAGGCAGATGATCATTGTAATGTTTGTTTCTGCGCACCTAACCCCCCATATACTCGCTCTTAAGGGTTATTTGGAGAGGCAGGCTGTTATTGTGTCTCATGCCTTTCAGTCTTGTCCTTAACGAGGGGGGCCGGCTATCCCGACTGGGGATTTGCCGGAACTCCACCTAGGAGGGGAATTGGGTATGGACAAGCCTGTCCCCCCCCTGCTCCTGTTGCCCCCACTATCCCTTTGCCAGTCCCCAGGAGTCAAGCCCCTGTTAAGCCTCCCCCCTCTGGGGTAATACCACCTGTCAACGGGCAAAGTGTAGTGCCCCCTCCACCTCGAAGGCGTGGAGAGATTAGGGGGTCCCTCCTGACCAAAAGGCTCCAGCAGGTGGAGGTTGGGCTCCCTTCCTTGCCTTCGCCTGCAATAGACCTGCAGGCTCATTTTTTGGAGTGATTAGAGTCACTACAGCTGCAATTGGGAGAAATGAGGGCAGGAGAAAGTAAGCAGTGCCCTCCTGCCCATTACTTGCATGATGTGCCTGCTCCTTGCCCATTCACTCCTTTGCCTTTGACCCCGTCCTCTTACACCTGCTCTCGCTCCTTTAGTTGGCTGTCCTCGGGGGGAGGCAGTATGAGGGTAGAGGCCTGGGTTGAGGAGGAATGTCTTGGCTTATCATATGCCAAGGGGAAAGTCTCGGGACGTTCAATGGGGACCAATCACCTTGGGTCGGGAGAGAGGGCGATAAGAAGCTTGCTGGTCCTGAGTAACCCCCAGATGTTGCCTGGGAGGGTTACCCAGGGGGAAGTATCGATAGCCCCAATTAAGACTAATCCTAACCTTCAAAAGGTGGACCCCCAAGTTATTCGATCTTTGACCCCGGCGCTGATGCCAGTAGAGTCCCCTCAGTTGGCCCCTCCTCCTGTGTCGGGTAGAGTGCTGAGGCAACATCCCAGGCCCTTACAGGGGCAGTGACAGGAGGCTTGGTTGGTTACACCCCTCACCCTGACATCCTGGAATATCTCGGGGTGGAGGGTGCACCAACCAGATTCGGAGTTCTACAACTTTTTTGCTCCATATGGCATAGTCCTTTTCCAGGAAACTTGGCTGCTGGAACCCCCCTTCAAGGGTACTTGGAGGGGATTTGATACATTTTGGCTGGATGCCATACCCTCTATTTCCCAGGGGCGCCCAAGTGGTGGTTTAGCGCTATTTATAGCAACGAACCTGTCAGTAAAGGTACAGCGAGTAGGCGTCATTAAAGCGAATTTTATTCTTTTCCATTGCCAGTTTCCTTCTGGCCTGGAAATGTTGATCGGCAATATATATATTCCCCCAGAATACTCACCTTATTACTCTCCAGAGATCTGGACTCTTCTAATGGATGTGGTGAGCGAGGCAGTGTTACAATTTACGGATGCTGATTTGCTGCTGGGAGGTGATTTCAACTCCAGATTGGGAGACTCTGCAAGCGCGAGGAGTCATCCCACTCTGGAGGATCCAATGGATTGGCTTTCTGTTCCCCCTCGCCAATCCAAGGACCGAGTTATTGGCCCTAGGGAGCCCCTTATGGGGAGACTCCTAAGTGAGTTGGATCTCATTATCATCAATGGGAGGGCCGAGGGAGATACAGAGGGACATTTTACCTTTCATTCCCCCCAGGGCTCTAGCATCCTAGATTTTTTGCTAATTCCACCACACCTTTTCCCTCTAGTGCACACGTTTAGGGTGGTGCCACTGGGTGTGTCAAGTCATCTCCCTTTAGCTCTGAGTATTAGGGTTCCCCAAAGTTGCCCTCTTGGCAATGGCACTTTGGAGGATCTGGTCAACAAAATCACCCCTCTCCGACATACCAAATGGACTGAAGATTTACAAGTGGTTGTTACTGAGCTGCTGGAGTCTCCCCCAGCAGTTGTTATATGTGCTGGTGTGGCAGCGCAGGACCCAGATGCCATTGATTGCTATGATAGGCTGCTGGCATTGCTGAATCCCGTTATTACCACCAGGGCTTCCACATTCAGGAGAGGAATTTCCTCTCCTGGCCCTCCCACCTGGTTTGATGTGGGCTGCCGCAAGGTGCGGATCCAACTTAGCCGTATTGCCAGAGATTTGAGGTTTAACCCCTCCCAACATCTAAGGTCTAAATTGGCCTCTGCCCATAAAAGCTATCAACATTTGATGATAGTAAAGAAGCGAGACTTCCAGAAAGCTATATGGGCCACTCTTCTTAAGGCGGCCAATGATAAAGATTCACGAAAATTCTGGGAGAGTATCCAGCGATCCTGGAAGGAAGGAGGACACCATGACACAGTCCTGCTTCGTCCGGAGGTATGGCATTCCTTCTATGCAACCCTTTTTTCTATTTACAGGTATCCCACCTGTAAATAGGTTCCAGAACTGGCCTCCAGTTACAGTGGAGGAGGTGGTCTCACTTATCGGTGAGCTAAAGAATGGTAAGGCTCCGGGGCCTGACTATATATCACCCGAGTTTTTAAAGAGTGACCCAGCCCGGTGGGTAGGGTTGTTAGCTCCCTTGTTTTCATATATAAACGAGACGGGTAGACTCCCGGCCTCCTGGCTTGCTAGCATCATTGTCCCCATTTATAAAAAGGGGGACCCCAGGAGCCCGGGTAATTACTGGCCAATCAGCCTCCTCTGCATTGTGGCAAAATTATATTCTAAGCTCCTTTTGAGCAAGCTGCAGGAGTGGATGGAGAGGCAAGAGATAGCGAAGCCGGAACAGGCGGGATTCCGGAGGGGATTGGCAACAACTGACCACATCTTCGTATTAGCCTCCCTGATAGCTAAATCGGTTTCTGTGCGGAGGAAGCTCTACCTCTGCTTTATTGATTTGGAAAGAGCCTTCGACTCAATATGCAGAGAACAGCTCTGGATCAAGTTGTATTCTCTGGATATCAATCCTAGGCTTCTTTTCCTAATGATTAAATTGCATACAGGGAATTCCTTGCGGGTACGGGTGAACGCTCAGGGCGCCCTTACTGACCCTGTCCAGGTGAGAGTGGGAGTGAAATAGGGGTGTCTGTTGGCCCCTGCCCTTTTAACCTCTATCTGAATGACTCAGTTCACTTTATGAAAGCAACGGATACCCACGCTCCAAGGATTGGTGCTCGTCGAGTGCCGTTGCTTTTATACGCGCACGACACGGTCTTGATATCACAGACCCTTGTGGGCCTGAGGAGAGCAATGGCAACTTTTGGAGATTATTGCCAGGTAGAGATGCTGGCTATCAATTTTGCAAAAACAAAGGTTTTGGTAGCGGGGGCCAGAGGGGCATATAAATTACATCATTGGGCAATCAGGGATAATTCCATCGAGCAAGTTTTTGTATTTACATATTTGGGGGTGATTTTTTCTGCCCGTAATGGATGGATGACCCATTTTAAAGCCCTCCAAAACCTTGTGGAAAGATCTACATCAGCAATCATTAAATTTTTCTTTGGGTGGGGGGGGGGGGGGGGGAAGCTGGTCCTACCAGCCCTACGATTATTTAGGGCTAAAGTCATAGGTCAATTATTATATGCTTTTCCGGCATGGGGTTTGGCTTTTTTTCTTAAATTGGAATGTTTCCAAAATAAATTCCTATGGGCAATTTTGGGGGCCCCAAGGGGGACACCCCAGGTGATTTTAAGAGCAGAAGCCCTTTGTCTCCCCCTTAGAACTTATGCCCTACAGGCATTGCTTATCTATTGGATCAGGGAGGTCCTTTCCCCCCCATCAGCTAAAGGTATGTTGCTGGCTATGACTATTTCATCTGGCCTTGGGGGCAAATGGAAGGAACTGATGAGGCAGGAAATTCTCAAGTTAGGATTCATGCCAGAGTGCTTAGGGTACCTTGGGCTTGAGGCTGTCAAGGATTTAATTAAAAGACACCTAAGGGACCAGACCCTCCAATCAGAATGCACTTATGGCCATGCAGAAGGTGGCTCCAGACTTCATACCATATAATCCAGTTCCCCCCCGCCCCCTATCATCTATTTGCGTGGCAGGATGCCACCAAATGAGTAGCTTTTTTTAAAATGAGGGCGAATGTCTTCCTGTTGGTGATCCTGGAGGGCTGTTATGCTGGTATCCCTCATGACCAGCGTTTGTGTCCCTTGTGCCATTTGGGGGAGGGAGACATGCCGGACCACATTATTCGTCGCTGCCCTTTTTTTGCCGGACCTAGACATAGATATCTAGGGAGCCTTCTTTTGAGTAATGGGGACCTGGGTAGCAGTTTCCGAAGACTTCTGAACCCTATTGACTCCGAAATGGCCAAGGCAGTGGCTAGCTTCTGTAGGGCAGTATTACGGATTAGACAGCAAGTGTTGGCCCTCCCTTGACTGTCTTAATGAAAGAAGGATCCCTGTAGCCATTACTGGCCTAGATTGTTTTCTGATAGGATGTTTGTTATGCCTTGTATATTTTTAATACTTGAGACCCCCGGGACATTGTTTATGCTTTTTGCCGGGGGTGTTTGTTTTGTTTTATTTTGTATTTGTATTTGTTATGGCTTTTTTGCTAAACAATAAATGCTATCACTCACCATAAAAACCCACATATCCTAGATCAGGGTGGGGAACCACAGGTCACTTTAAAAATTCATACAAGCACCATGAGAAAGATAGCAGTTGGGGGCTGGAGTGCTTACATTATTTATTTATTTATTTATTTAATACATTTCTACCCCATTCTTCCCGCCACAGGCAGCTCAGAGCGGTGAAAAACAATAAAAATATAAAATACAAATATAATATAAACAAACATTCTAACACATTAAAACACAACAGGGGGGGGAAAAACCAACCACCACCCTCCCCACCCACCCTTTACCCCTCTCCCTCACCAAATGCCTGGTGGAACAGCCAGGTCTAACAGCTCCTATGGAACATCGGGAGGTCAGGGGCCAAACGGGCCCCCACTGGGAGGGAGTTCCAAAGGCACTGCATGGCCACCGAGAACGCCCTGCTCTGTGTGGCCCCCTGGGAAACCCGAGGGACCTCTAACACGGCGCCCCTGGATGACCGCAGGGACCGATCCAGAAACTGGGGAGTGAGGCGATCTCGCCGGTAAGCAGGGCCCAGGCCGTGTAAGGCTTTATAGGTTAAAACCAACACTTTGAATTGGACTCGGAAGACTATTGGCAGCCAGTGCAGAGACTGGAGCACTGGTGTAATGTGCTCCTGGCGACCCAGCCCCACCAAGAGGCGGGCTGCCGCGTTCTGCACAAGCTGCGGCTTCCGAGCCATCACCATAGGTAGCCCCACGTAGAGCACATTACAGTAGTCTGAGAAGCGATAAAAGCATGGATGATTGTGGCCAGGTCCGGAACTGAAACCAGTGGCCGAAGCCGCCACACCAGATGTAACTGGCAGAAGGAACTCCTCGCCACAGCCTCCACCTGGAGATCCAGGCAGAACTGCGCATCGAGGAGCACCCCCAGGTTCCACACCTGGGATGTCAGTGGAGGGCACACTCCATCAATCGATGGAGCTGTCAACTCCCCCGACCTACCCACTAACATCACCTCCGTCTTGTCAGGATTCAGTCGCAGTCGGTTAGTCCTCATCCAGTCCCCCACAGCTGCCAGACTCTGGGTAATCACCAAGACAGCCGGGTCTGGGTCAGTCGAAAATGAGAGCTACAGTTGGGTGTCATCCGCATACTGATGACACCTCACCCCAAACTCTCTGATCACCTCGCCAAGCAGCTGCATATACACGTTGAATAGGAGAGGGGACAAAAACGAACCCTGCGGGACCCCACATGGGAGGTCTTGGTGTGATGAAAAAGAATCACTGTGTACGACCCGCTAAGTTCTTCCTGTCAGGAATGAGTGGAACCATTCAAGAACAATCCCACCCACCCCCGCACTGTCCCGCAGGCATGTCACCAACATCTTGTGATCAACAGTGTCAAATGCTGCTTAAAGATCTAAAAGGACCAATAGGATCGATTGACCCCAGTCCTTTTCTCAGCAAAGGTCATCCACCAAGGCCACAAGTGCTGTCTCAGTGCCATGCCCCAGATGAAAACCAGACTGCGAGGGATCAAGATAACTGATGCGGTCGAGATGCCCCTGGAGCTGCTGAGCCACCACCAGTTCAATAACCTTCCCATAAAAGGGAAGGTTAGAGACAGGCCGATAGCTGGCAGGGGAGTCAACGTCAAGCAATGGTTTCTTGAGCAGAAACCACACAACTGCCTCTTTGAGACAGCACGGCACTCTGCCCTCCCACAGGGAGGCACTGATCACCCCGGACAACAACGACCCCATTGTCTCCCAGCAGCTCTTAACCAGCCAGGACGGGCATGGATCTAATTCACAAGAGGTGGCTCAAACAGACCCCAGCACCTCCACCACGTCAGTGGGTGTCACCAACTGAAAGTGATCCCATAAAATTGGACAAGCTGGGGCTTCTACAACCTCTACCTCCTCCACTGCTATAAGTGCGGCATCAAGGTCTTGGTGAAAATGAGCTATTTTCTCTGCACAATAATCCGCAAAAAGGTGGGAGATGACTCAGTCCCCGGGTTGAGGGAGGCTGGACTGACCAACCACTGTACAACCCAGAACAACTCCGCCGGATGGGATTTTGCAGATGCTATGCGGACAGCAAAGAACTCCCTCTTTGCTGTTCGCATAGACACAGCATAGGCTTGTAAACTAGCTCTATGCCACTGTCGCTCCAACCGTCACCCCTCTTGCTGCCAATGGAGGCCTTCAATGCCAGCCATGGTCCGCACTGGATACTTCCTCACAGACCACCCCTCCTTAAAAATCATAGTTACACCACCCTCCCCCGGTCCCTCCAGCCATGGCTGGTGCTGCACAGAATACCCAGCCGGAACAAGATCAGCCAAGATAGGTCCCGATTCACCAGCCAGGTTTCCGTGATACAAGCGAGATCGGCAGCACAGTCCAGGATCACCTCCTGGACTGTTGTTGCCTTATTCGCCACCGACCTCACGTTTAACAGCACCAAAACCGGGTCGGGGCCCCCTGACCCAGATCCACTTGCTCAACGGCACGGGAAGGGTTAAGCGGGACATGCACTAAACACTAGGGGCGGGAAAACCGGTAAATCCGGTATCCGATAATGCCGGTACCGGGCGTACCGGCATTATCAGATTCGACCCGGTAAATCTGGTCCGGGTACCGGATTCTTTTTACATTGCAGCCATTTAAAAATGGCTGCAATGTAAAACTTAAAGCCCCACCAAAAAAGTTTAAAAAAATAAAAACCTCCCCGAGTCCAGGCTGCGCGGGTGGAAGGGAGGACACCCCCCACCCACCCTGCCCAGCCTGGATTTTTGTTTAAAAAAAGACTCAGAGGCGAGCCCACCCCCCAGCACCAGCGGCCGCGGCATCCCCGCAGCCGCCGGTAAGTATGACCCGATCCCTGGGG
>QEPC01012375.1:2093927-2113680 GCA_003113815.1 Sphenodon punctatus
CCCCCCCCTTCCCCCCAATTTCTCCCCTGGCCCTCCCCTGCCACCAGAGGGCCAGATGCCCTCCCCCTTGCGCTCACCCGAAGGGCTCACCCCCTCTCTCACACCGAGGGGGATTACCCTACCCTCCCTATCCCACTCCCTCTCCCCCCACTCCCCTTACCCACATATCGCCAGCCCCTCTCTGCCACCAGGGGGTGGGGGCACCCCCCAACCACCCCCATCTCATCCCTCACCACCTCACTTCCCCCCTCCCCCCTCCTTGCCCAAACATCACATTTACATCTCCCATCTTTTTATTCTATATCCCCTCCCCACCAGCATTCCCCACCCCGCCCTTGGATGCGGCCCTTGGGTGCAGCCCTTATAGGGCAAGAAAGGAGAGGTTCATGGATCCATTGCCTTAGGGCTGGCTCTCTGGAGGACAGGGCCCAGGATGAGGCCCTGCAGAAGTGGCTGCAGCAGCAGCTGAAACAGCATGGTGCACCCTTCCTCCTGCAAGCCCCAGCCAGTGTCACAGGGGCATTGCTGTGTGCCATAGCAAGACTCTGCGGGGGGGGGAGCGCTTGCCCAGCTGAACCCTTCCTCAGCAGCCAGGAAGGGCTCCACAGAACACCATTCCCACCCCCGCAGAGTCCCGTGGTGCTTCCAGGAGCAGGGAAGAGAGTGCTCTGGCACTTCAGCTGATCATGAAGTGCCTTGCCCTGGCCCCCGCCAATCCCAAGACCTGCTCCCTGGCTCAGAATGTTCTGTGGGGCTACAGGCCTACCTTCCCTATCGTTGACGGGATAACCTCATCTCTGTTCCATTCCCCTAACCTCACTCCTTCAGCGCTTGAGGGTAAAGAAGTAGATCCATGAGGCAGATTTTGGAGTTGGAACAGTTGCAGGCCAGGCCGGAGGTATCCCACCTGTGTCCTAGATGTTTTAAGCATCAGCATTACACACACGTCCGGCAAACAGATTACCATGAATGTTCTATATAAATATAGCACTAAATGAATCAATTTTCTGATGTTGTTTGGGGCACAGGGAGGCAGACATAAATCAGCTGCTCCATTCTCCTGTCAGAAAGCAGCTGAAATGATATTTTTTGTTCATACACAAAGAACAAGTCATACTCAGTCCAGATGACTTTTATTGTAGATTAAGGAAAACAAAAAAGCAAGAGAAAACAAAGATAAAATTTCAATGCAAGAAAAAGTCAATCCCCCAGTACCCACTCACAGCTGCCCTGCAGAGAGCCCCTGTGTTTTTAAGATACTGTACAAAGAAACCAATCATAACATGGTCATATTTACTACCCCCCTGAAAACTTGCTTCCTTCCTTGACTGATAAAATATATGCCCCTCATGAGCTAAATCACCTCTTGTATTAGTTTATCCTGTGGGAGAGGCTCACTTGTGAAGATCAAGGACAGACTGATAGGAGGAGTGACATGAATGTTGGGTGTTGATGGAGCTGAGGGGGAAATGGTGCAGCAGTTGTGGAAATCTAGGTAGAAACTATTAATGCAATCCTCCAGGCACTGGGCAGATGATGTTCCAGCACCAGCACAGGTGAAAGTTCCACTGAAGTGAATGAGACTCACCCCATTCTAAGTGCTAGTGATGGTGTTTATCTGCTCAGAGGATCCAGGTGAAATCCTGGCTCCACTGAAGTGGTTTGCAAATGGATGGAATCTACTGGGCGTGGCTTCATCTTGTCAACACAATATTGAAAGGGCAGATTGAGAAACTCTACAGCTGAGCCAAGGACACTCCCTGACTGTTAAGACAGTGCATTGGAGTTCACAAGAACTTGCAGGCAGATGGCAGTAGCACCAAAGCTTTAAAAAGAAGGAAGTAGCTTAGGGGTTGCCTACACAGAGTTTTGTGCACCAATTTAATGAAATTGCTGCAGCCCTCCGTAGTACAAACACAATGAAATTGGTTTTAAAATACTCCAAATCTCTTTAGCTTCACTGCATGAGATAAATCAATTTAACTCCTTTTCAAGATTGACTGAAGAGCATCTGTATGCAAACATCTAAGTTACATCTTTACTTTGGCTGATATAATTGCTCAAAGAGACTGGACTTTAAACCTGCTTTACGTGGAAATTTGCTGTGATTCAGTTAAATGTTCAAGCCCCTTTACAAGCAGCTTTTTTTCCAGTGTGAGTGGCCTAATTTGGTTTGGCTTAATCTGGTTTCCAGCTGAGTTAAACTCTTAATTGAATTGAGTTTCCAGAGGGGGAATTTGCACAACTTTAAATAAGCCATTCACACAGTTAGTTAAACCAGTGCAGGTCTCTATATAGACAAGGCTTGGAGCTTGTTCCTAATTCAAAGTGAGATACAGTTGTCACCTACCCTGGGACTGAAGAGTCATGGGAACACTGTTATAGGCAGCGTGGTCATCCCTTGCAAAGGACATTGCTGTAGGATAGAGAACCCCAAAGTAAGATGTATCATGTGAACACGGTCTTAAAAAGCCTTGTGAACACCAATGAGCATGCATACCCAGCAGACGCTCATTCAGGTGACTTTACCACAGGGAAGGGGAGATCTGGATCCTACAAGTCAATGCTTATTTTTAAGCACATATTTACAGGCTCTGTTGGATCGGGCTTGAGTGCTCGGCATCATGTAGGATTGAGCCCAAAGACACTAAGTACAGGCTGAAAACAAACTTGAGGTTATTTAGGGCCAGATTCTCAGCTGGTAAAGACTGGCATAGACAATCAAGTTATGTGGCATGCATGACCTGAGCCTCTCTAGCCCTTCATGCTCAACATTTACAGCCTGACATAAGATACAGTTTATTCACAAAAAACCTGAAGAGTGCTACCTAGTTAAACACACATCAGTTACATTTGTGTCTGAGTTTCAGTTTACCCAGCTTTTCTAGTCTCCCTTTTTCTTCAGTTGCTCTTCAAAGAAATCATTGCATGCTACAGTCAAAGCAGCAACCAGAACCACAAATTCATTAAAATCCACTTCATTGTCTTTATTGGTATCCAGATCTTTCATAATCTTATCAACCAACTGGGGATCCTTTTGGCACTAGAAAGAAGGGGGAAAAATATTAAAAAACCTAATTTACTGACATGTAGTTTGATGCTTCTGCCTGGATGTTATATTCATTAGGAGTTCAAAATGTTGGTCATATCCCTCTGTTCTCTCTTCTCCAAGTTGAAGAACCCTAGCCTATTCAGCTTCTCCTTGCTTGGAAGCCATTCCATATCATACCTCCTATATTCCAAAGATTCTACCATCTTTAATTACACACGGTAGAACTTTGCTTAGCAAGTAATCTTACTAGGTGACTGCTTTTAGACGTACGACTGCCCTGATGATGGCTGGTCCATTTAAAAATGCTCCACCAGGTGTGGAAGCAGAGCGGGTGCAGGCAGCCCCACCTGCAGTGCTCTGGAACATCCCGAAGCGCTGCCTGTGGAGTGAGTCAGCCAAACCCAGGGCACCAGCCCAAAGCGGAGCTGCTGTCAGTGTATTTGGCGGACCCATACTGCAGCGCCGGCCACTACCCTGAGAAATACCATAGAGTTACGGGCATCAGCCTAGAGCATTGGCGATCTGCTTGCAACTCTATGGTGCAGGGGGGTGCTACATGGGTGGACCACAGGCCTGGGAAACTGCCGGGTCCATCTAAAATGGACCCAGACAAGGCTGTAAGCACATGGATGCTGGGGTATACCCCCAGAGCAGCTCCAGGGGCAGGCAGTCTCTGCAGTCATCTGTTTTACACTCCGTGTGAACAAGGACAGGAGACTCTTCTCATGCTAAAAGTGAATAAAGGACAAATATAAACCAGCCCAAGAAAATTGATTACAGGATTATTTTTGTATCCAGCTATCAATTTTAAAGAGTACAATATTTCTTAGCATTAATAGAACACAGGAAATCAGTTATGTACAGGTCACCCCCCACCCCATCTCCCCCTCTCAAGATTTTGCAGCACTGCATAATTTGGAAACAAAACAGAAGAGTACAAATTAATTCAAATCAGTACGGATAATGCAGCATCTGAGGGCAAAAGCTCTTCTCTTCAATGTCGCTGTTCGGTGTAGATGTATTTATAATTTACAGGAATTCCAATAAACCTGTGACTAAATGCGTCAGGCATCTGTAGGCCTGAAGAAACTTCTTAAAGAGCACACATTTTTCTGGATTCTGTTCTGAATCGATCTCTGACTTGTCTGATTAGTCACTTGTGTGCACTAATCTTAAATCACTTTCTTCTCCCAGCCGATAGCTTTTGGCTCTGATCTCTGAATATATAATGTGCTAGTCAAGGGGCAGACAGTGAACTATTTGCCAGTCAGACATAATGGAAACCAATATCAAGTCCTGTTTTGAAACTGTACTATATCTGGCACTTCTAGTGGAAATGATCTCTCTCTTTGACTTGATAAAAATAACTGCTGTTGTGCGTGATTGTGTAGTTGAGCTGCTGCTGGAGAATGGGCTTGATTGTTTGTGCCTGTGCACACTCTAGCCAAGGATTCTAATAGTCATTTCCCCCTTCTGCATTAAAGACTAAATTGAAGAGCTGGATCTTACGGAAAGGAAGTCAGTGAGTTCGCTGGTGAGGAGTTGTTTGAGTTCTCCCTTATTGAGTTTGTATTTGTCCCCTTCTTTGGCTGAGTAATGGTGAAAGACCCTGATTAAGATGTCCATGGCATTCTCCAGCTGGGTAGGCATATTGGAGAGCAAAATAGCTATGGGACAGAGAGCAAAACTTATTAATACTGTACTAAAATGCAAGCATGCAGTCTCACAGAAAGAGATTAACAGCTGTCTGGAGCCGCTATAAAAGAGAAACTGGCACAGGGTTCAATCCAGCAAGGTGCTGAGCATTCTAGCCTAATTACACAAGGCAGTACCTTTCAGCACACAAATAGTCCCATTCACTTTGGTGGGGCTCTTGAGAGGTCTAATGGACTCCTGAGAGGTCTTATAGACCATGCTCAGGTGAACAGCACCTAGCAAAATGGAACCCATAAACAGCTGGCCCATTATAAACAAATTGTTTGCAGTTATAGATTAAGATATTAAAGATATTTCATTGTACAGATCACAAAAGAGAAAGGTAAAGACTAGAAAGCTCTATTGTGCTGGAGCACTAAACTGTTTGTCAGCTTCTTTGACACAATAAACAAACAGTAAACAACCAGTACAGCAAGAACAAAGGTAAAAAATAAAGCATAATGCGGATACATTGTCTCCTACCTGTTCAGCCAAGCCAGCTCCAAAGAAAGCAATCTCAACAGGTAATGAAAGCTAAGGTATGTGAACATTTATACTAAGGGCTCCACCCTAGCAAGCCTATTGCCCTGGGGCTCAGAGGGAAACCACCAGTGATAACAGATCCGACTACTGGAGCATCAGCTTTCGCTTTATTTGTTCCTACCTTTGTTTGAAGTCAGCTAGAACTAACAGGTGTGCACATCAATCCCCGGGTGGCCTTCCTAGGGCTGAGCAATCCGGAGGGAGATGGAAGCAGCAGGAAAGGTATCCCTTCATTAAAATAAAAGGGGACAGAAATGCAATTAGTTGATAGGAAGCAGAGTACTGGGAACATAACTAAAAATAGAGGGCAGGTGAAGGAGAAGCATTGTTTTGCTGTTCGCTTCATTCTGCCTTCGTAAGCACTCTGAGTTTAATGTAACAGTGAAGTTATCAACTGCATCATACAACTATGACTGAGGAGATATGGATAGAGATTTTCCAATGCAAAAAAAACAACTAGGTGTTCAGCTCCCCCAAATCTGCCTCTTCATAAAAGGTTATCAAAGAAACATGCATAGGGAACACTGCAGCGAATAGCCACCTGATTTCTAAAATAAATGCATGCATGCTTAACATTTGTCTGTGACTGGGGGTTCTAAAAGTACCTAGGTCTGGGGAGTTCAACATATGCAGACTGAGGCCATTCCCTGCAATCTTCAGACAACTGGAACATAGTGGCTGGCTACTGACTGTTACCTAAAGAGCTGCCTCTGCCCTGGAGCTCTTGCTGACGTGGCTGCAAGGGAGATGCCCCATGATGCTCCCCTCTGGCATTAGGGCAGGAAATTCAACTGTTGGAGGAGAGAAAAAAGAAGATCTCTTTTTGGTGGTGGTGGCGGCGGCAGTGGCTGCTGAGGGGGAGCTCTTGCAGTAACACTTGCAGCTCTCCAGGGTTCCTGAGAGCTGGCCATTCAATTGTTGCCTTCAGGAGTCAGTTCTGGCAGTAGCAGGGACTCCCCAGGAGCATTGGGAACTGGCTCCATTGATGGCAGACAATAGATCCCCAGGGACAGTTCTTGTAGGAACAGTTGCTCCTCGGGAGCCTTGAGAGCTAGCATTGGAAGGGACCTTGAGGATCATCTAGTTCAACCCCCTGCTTGGATGCAGGATGACTAGAGCTACAACATCCCCAAAAGATGGCTGTTCAGCCTCTTTTTACAAACCTCCAGCTATGAAGCTAGGCAACTTGTTCCATTGCTGTACAGCTCTTACTGTTAGGATGTGTTTCCTGATATTTATCTAAGTTTTATTTACAGTGCCTCTGGAATATGTTCAGGTTTGGGCTCTGACAGACCTCTGGGGGAAGGGAGTTCCACAATACTGGGGCAGCAAATGAGAACACCTCTGTGGCAGCGAGCCTGATCCTCCTGGGATGATTACTCTGTTTACCTTGGAGAATTAGCTCTGGGGCCCTCCACAGTGTCCTAGGGTCACAATCTCCCTAAGTTCCAGTCCTAAATCAACATATGGTTTGGAGTTCTGGCCTCCTCCCTTTATAGCCAGCCCAGTCCTCCAGTGTGGGGCTTCTCCCACTAACAGTGTGGGTCCCCAAGGCACAACATAAACAGAAGCTCCTCCTGGGCTCGAGCAATAAGGACAGATCTCACCAGGGCTCTGTGCAATCTCCAGTTCCTTTTGGGTCTCTGCTGCTGCTAGTTTCCCAGCTGCTTTGCCACAAACCCCATGTTGCCTGTCCAGGCAGCCTTTCTCTTCAGGCTCCTGCTTGTAGCTAATCCAGAGGCTTAGCCCTCCTTGGCTCCAGCTTCCCTCTGCGTGGCCACTCTCAGCTTCCAGTGTGCTCCCACGTAACATGCACCTCCACCCACCCCCACCTATTGCCCCTGCATGGAGCAACTGGCAAAAACATAGGTTGCTCCATGCGGGGGCATGCGTGGGGGAGGGGGTGGGCTCATATGCCCGCCCCTATCGCGCCACCTCCACAGCAGCCCGTCCAGAGACCGCCCCCCCAGTTGCAGCCCATTTAACAAGGACCAGTGAAACATATTTACTCGATTGTCCCCATTTTAGTGTTGTACGTCACGTTTTATGACACCAATCTCACCCTGCTCTACCCACCTGTTTATCTGTTTCTTGGTGAGGAGGCTAGCCTGGGTGCTTTTTTGCCCTTTTAAAGAGATTGTTGGTTGATTCCAATCTTTTAAAGTTTTCTTTTGTGCTGTGCTTCTTTTTATATCATGGTTTTAACTTTGCTGTAATTCTGCAGCTCTCTCTTTTCATTTTACCGTTTTGAATTTTATCTTGTGTTTAGCACAATCTGGTCTTGTTGCTGCTGCACCATGAATGCCTACCTGCCTAAAAGCACAGACACAGACAAGGAGTCCAGCTGGAGATCTTTACCTGATATTAAAGACTCCCCATTGGCTCTTTCTAGCTGAGGTCTCTCTCTTTCTCTCTCTGCAGCCCTAACTTCCCACAACGGATATATGTTTGATTGGACCAGTGAAACTTCCAAATAGCAGGAGAAGCTCCTGTGTGTGAGTGGTGAGGATTTCAGAGGACCAGGGCATGGACTGTGAGAGACCATAGGTTCCAATACTGAGTTTTCTTGAATGGTGTTTGCATGTGCAAGTAGGCGTGCTGTGTACGTATACATGAAAATCTCTAATATACAGAAAATGTACTAATGAACCATATTCTTTCTCCTATAGGCTGGGGAGAAAGAGACAGAGATGGTTTAGTGTCTCTATTTTTAAGTTCTTGTGAGGCACTCAGCGACTACAGTGTAAGGGTCGTATGAACTCCTAGCTAGATAGCTTTCATCCCTTATCACTGTGTTTTCCCCATTGGGAAAAACACAGTCAACACAGGTCCCTGGGTGAGATGCTTCCCTATAGCTAACAATGAAGAGGACAAGCTATTTCTCCAGATGTGTGTGTGAGGGGGAGGCTGAATTCTGATCAGCTCTTGAGCATTATGAGGTGATGCTAAGCAGCTAATCTGTGCTGAGCAGCTGTTGCACAACTGGCACCTGTCCGCAGTTAGCGCTTCTCTATTCTGACCATGTTGAAACCAGATTGAAGGGAATGAAGGGAAGAACTGGAAGAGAGGAAATCAAGACATCATGTGTAGACAGCTCATTCCAGGATTATGGAAGTGAATGGGAGGAGTGGATAGGGCAATAGTTGGAGGAGATGGAAGAGACAAGAGTGAGCTCTTTAAGGACAGTGGGGTGCTTGAAAGCAGAGGGGAAGGAGCCAGTAGAGAGGGAGAGACTGGTGATAAGCAGCAAAGAGTGTGCAACAGTGGAGGAAGTAGCAGTTGGGAGATGAGAAGGGATAGGGCCTTGGGGGAAGGGGAAGGGATTAGCCAAGGAGAGGAGGGTGGTGATTTCATCAAGGGAAGCTAGAAACAGGATAGAACACAGGAAGGATAGATAGGAGGTAAGAGATAATATTCATTTTAGCTAGGGGTAGGAATTATGGTTTTGGATTAATCCATAATAGTCTGTAATGGGCTGTTATGGGTTAATCCGTAAACTCCCATAATTAGCCCTGCTAATTATGGGATCTGGAGTTCCAGATCAGAGTTCTCCCCCATCCCATCCCCCGGGGCCCTGGAGTGATACTTACCAGCCTCAGATGGCTTGACTAAAACACCGCTGCTGTTGTGGGGGCTCCCGCAGGGTCCTTCGCTGCGGCATTCTCCCTGCTCTGTATCGTGCATATGCAAAACGGCCACTGGGGCAGGTTTTGCACTTACATAAAATGGCCACTGCCCTTAACCAAAATGGTGGCGATGTCATTTTGACCGCCGGCGTTTTTATTAAAGGTGGTGGCCATTTTGCACATGCGCAAAACAGAGCCTGGAGAACACTGCGGCAAGGGAGACTGCCCCCACAACAGCAGAAATGCTTCAGTAAGTACCACTCCAGGATCTTGGGGGATTTGGATGAGGGAGGTCAGGCCCATTGCCCCTGGACTAGGGATGGGAGTACGGATCAGTTTCCCATGGACTTCAATGGGAAGAATCTGAATCCGTAATTAAATACGGAAATCCCAAGGAAACAAAATGAGACAGGGGGAAAAAGAAACAAAATTTCCCTCCAGCAGACCACCCCTAATTTCAGCCCTAGCAAAAATGTGGGTGAGAAAGACGTGACTTGAGAGCAGCTGCAATCAGGGGTGTAAAAAGTGGAAGGCGACATCCCTTTCTGAGTTCAGGATGTGGAAAGCAGTCTCCTCCCTAATGTTGGCCCCCATCATGGAGGGGACTGCCCTTTGCCCTCAAACTCAGGATGGGTGTGTTCCCTCTGTCCCTTTCTGTTTTACATAACCGGTCAGGTGGGATGGGTATTTGGGGAGGATCAAGGTTATGGGGCTGCCCCTGGGTACAAGGTAATCCTTAATCAGGTCAGGCTATGGCTTTCCTATGACCACTAATGCCGATACTTTTACATTCAGAAATGCTTGTAAATCATGTGAAAGAAAAATCCCCAGGTGAGAGTCTCAAATGAACACAGCTCAAAGCTGCTACCTCCACTAACTAATCAGACTGAAAACTATGGAGCATACAAAGCCAAGCCACATGTATAATTCAGCACCTTCACCTGAATACTGTAAATCCAATTAGCTAAGCAGAGAGCACACAATAAGGATCGTGTTCCAATGGCAGGTGTTAACTTTCCATACACCCGTCCTCTCGATGCGAGGGGGAAAGTTACCTAGTTCTTTTCCACCAGGTCGTAGTTCACACAATTATGTTATCTGCATGGTCCATTTCCAAGGCGTCCTTTTAGCAATTATTACAGGAAACTCCTCATTCTATGGGGCAGACTTATATTCAAACAAAGTTCATCTGTGTCAAAATGTACTGGAAAAAGAGCATTTCCCTTTGACAAGATGCACAATTTATTCACGATTCTCCTTCATGTCCTTTTCACAAGCAGTTGTTAGGCTTTCAGTTGCACAGTGTGGCACTCATTGGTCTCACTGGGAGGCAGAGCATCAGCATCTTTTGAGATAAGGTCATGGACTGTTACACGACTTACACTGAATTCAAGGAAATCAGTTTCTGATTCTCAAAATACAAAGGAGCTCCACCAGTGCAGGTGCTTTAAGGACCTGGCTGCCTGTTGATTATTTTAACCCTTCCTCCAAGCTGTTTTAATTCTGTACAGATTCTCCACTGACTAGCTTTCCAGAGCCTTTCAAAGTTGCTGGAAAGCTGCCCATTGACTAACATTGGTGGGCTTACCCTGTATCAATTTGTTTCATAGTTAATAAACAAACTTTAGGTAAAAACAGATGTGCAGCTAGCAGGACCATTCCCTGGGCCACCCCAGGGTGGAAAATCCTGAGCGACGTGGCCCAGGTCAAGTCGGGGCACCGACCTTATGTGACTGCAGCCAGGAAGTTATTCCGCCAGCTGCACAGCCCGGATAGGGCTAGGAGCACAACAAACATGCAGGCAACCAGCTCCGCCCACGCTGTGCTCCGCGCCCCCCACCCACCATGATGGGCAGCCATGGCAGCCAATGAGATAACTGAGAGGAGATATGATAGAGATCTATAAAATCATGAGTGGTGTGAAACTAATAAGCAAGGAGCAGTTATTTACACTCTCAGCTAGTACTAGAACGAGGGGACACTCCATGAAACTCATTGGTGGCAAGTTTAAAACAAATAAAATAAAATATTTTTTCACTCAGCATATAATTGGGTTGTGGAATCTACTGCCAGAGGCTGTGGTAAGGGCCAGTACTATAGCTGAGTTTTAAAGAGTTTTGGACAAGTTTCTGGAAGATAGGTCCATTAGTAGCTATTAGCCAGACAGGATCAGGGAACATGACGGGAGCTGGGGGAAAACAACAGGGAATGGATCCCCCATTGTGACCTGTTGGGTGCTTCTCCCAAGCCACCTTGATTGGCCACTGTCGGAGACAGGATGCTGGGCTAGATGGACCATTGGTCTGACCCAGTATGGCACTTCTTATCTCTCTTTGCTCCCAGTGCTTTTCCCACATATTGATTCACCCTCTGGTGCAGCAGGGATGCTGTTGCTCTGGTGATCCTCAGGCAAGGGCTGGGCTGCTGTCTCTTGCTGATTCAAGCAGCAAGTATGGCAGGACATCAGGGAGAAGATCACCCAAGCGACATGGATGCCGATATTCCGATAACCCCTCTGGAATGACGAGGCCTGCAGAGACCCAAGAAGACAGAGATGTGGGAATGTCAGGGCGAAACAGAAGGGAATGGTCAACTATGATGGATCTTGTGGTGAAAGTGAGAGAGACCATGTCAAGGAACACAAAAGAGATGATAGAGAGAATATGCAGGGAGAATGTTGCTCTCAAGAAAGAGGTAAAGTGATTAAAAGCTGCTCTCATGGGTCAGGGGGAGTCTGGGGAACTGGAGGAGGGACAGTCATGGGAGGACTCAAGAGGAGAGGTCCCAGCTCCGGGGGTTAGTGACCCCAGCAAGGGGTCCCAAGGCTGGGAACCATGAAAAGTTGGGTGGGCCAACATCTTGGGCGGGCCAAAGGTTGGGTGTTCCCCTGGCAGCAGGGGAACAGATGTGCAAGCCAGTCTCAGGCCCAGTCAGACCATGGTGGGCCAGCATCACGTTTGTTTTCACCCTGTGTTAAAATCTGGGAGATTCTGCACCGTGGTTCTGAGTGCAATAAACACTGGGCCTACTTGGGAGTAGTCCTGTCTCTACAAAGGGGGAGGTGTGTGGCTGGGTGCAGTCTAAGTGAAATACTGGCCCTTTAAGGGAGTAACGCCTGCAAGGAAGACGTGGGCACTGCTAGAGGCACTGGCACTATCAGGAGCTAGGAGCATGTCTGATTGCTTCCCACCTGTGCTTGAATATGGCCGGGGAGCCACAAGCTATAAGGGAAGGGCTCAGTGAGAGGGTGGAAGTCTAGAAGGTTACAAGAGAGAGTGAAAGAACTCCAGTGGGGCTCTGTCTCCAGCCAAGCCTGGCCCAGAAGGGGCTGCTTGAGGGATGAGGGCTTGGTCAGACACTGGAGGGATCATGCCTGGTCCAGAGAACTGTGAGTAAGAGGGACTGCTGGAATTCCTGGGAAGCAGCCTGAGGGGCTGGACTGTGTGGGAGGCTCCTGCCTGGCCTGAGAGGGACTGTGCCTAACCAGGAGGAGGCTGAGACGGAGACACCTATGCATCATGAGACTGAATGGTGTGCGCGTGTGTAAAGAGACTGGGACAGACACTGTAAAATACTGAATAAAGATCTACGTTCCCCTGTAGACTGTGACTTGGGGCAAATATCCTGCCAATACTTACCCTGGGATTAACCATCCATGCTACACCCTTCCCTTGCCTTCAATGTGCTGGTGCCCCTGGGTGACTGTCCCAGGACATCTGCACTTCAAAGACAAGGGAAGGGAGGGACCCTTCTGCTGCCACCACCCTAGCCTCTCCCTGCTGCTCCCTCCATCTCCCCTCCGTTCTGCTAAAGAAGAGCCTGGCCCCAGCCTGGCCTCTTTCACATACCTCCACTCACTCTCCCTCCCCCGCCCAATGTTCCACAGGTCAGCCACGGTGCGCCCTGGCTAGCTTGCATGTGCACAAACACACACAGGGCTGAAAGGCTCTGTGCACTTTTGTGCCTATGCGAGGCTCCAGCTGCGGGGGGAGGGTGAGTGAGGGGAGCTGTCCGATGTGTCTGGCTGGGCTGGTAGCAGTCGTACTGCTGCAGCAGCACTGGCGAGGGGGGCTGTAAGGTGTGCCTGGCCAGGCTGGGATGGGAGCGGAGCAGCCACGCCGGGACCAGCCGCGCTGCAGTAGCAGTAGCGCTGGCGGTGGTAACAGTGGGTAACACGGCATTTAGCAGGTCATTGCCCTGGCATTTATGGAGAGAGACCACCCCTGTCCAGACCAAGATCTCCTGGAACACCACCTCATTTCTATAACATTTCTCCAGGGCATATTCAAGCTTCAGCTCCCCCATACAGTCATGCAGGAATTGGTCTCTTCTGTGGTCCAAGGAATGTAGCGCTGTCGGACAGACTGAACAGCAGAGGTAGCGGTGCTGGTTGTTGCCCGGCTGTTGGTATTAGCTGACAGTGTGGTATAGTGGATAAGCTGTACTTGGGCCTGGGAAACCAGGGCTGGAATCTCACCCTAGCCAATGAACTCACTGGGTGGCCTTGTGCAAGTCACAGCCTCTCGGACACACACACATATTCCCATTTTATAGATGGGGAGCTGAGCTTGTCTTTCCCTGTGTATTTTCCCTCATCCTTGTCACATCTTAGATTGTAAGTCTCCTGGGCAGGGACCCACCTCTGAAAAATCTGTAACTGTAAAGTGCTGCTTACACCTAGTAGTGCTATAGAAATGAGTAGTAGTAGGCGGTAACCCTACTTGTGTCCCTCCCCATCATGAGCACTTGCACATGGACCAGGCATAATTTGGCCCAATGTGGATTGTAGGCTTTTAGAACCAAGAGCTCTGGATCCAATCCCAGAAAGTGCCAAGTATATTGCTCTTGTTGATTTGATTTCACTAGGATTTATGGATGCTCATCCCTAGTACAGGTTCCTAAGGCCAGGGACCAGTGTTCACTACTACTTCTCCATTGCTGCCAATGAGGGAAACACAGAAAACACAGATCCCTAGTGCCTATGACTTAGGTACTGAACCGAGACTCAGGAAGTCTGTGGAAGAGCCAGGAATTATACCCATCTCACCTGTCTCACCTGGACAAATCACTACATTGGTGCCTCATTGGGCGTTAACAAACAAGACAGTAGGTAGGGGTGTGCATGTCATTTTTGTTATTACAATAAAGATAATGAAAATTGTTATTTTCATTATTGTTATTGCAATAGCAAATATGAATAATAATGAAAACAGAAATGAAAACAACTTTTTGTTTTTGAAATAAAGGGAAAACACTGAAAAATGTATTTCTCATTATATCTTTTTTGTTTCTTATTCAATTGTGATGGAAATTGTGGATATTATACCCCCAGTGGAGGGCATTATGTATACCAATTTTTGAAATGATTACATGAAGGAAACCGATTTTAGAAGCAATTGAATGTTGTGATTTTAAGAAAAGCTCCATACACATTCATGGCTACAACTTCTTTATCTTCCATCCAATTTGCATGACACCTGTGGATATTATGTCCCTCCACAAGTCTAATACTCCTGCCAGTTTCCATAATGTTTGAATAAAGGGTCCTGATGGTATAGGCCATTAACTTGAAAATACATTTCCAGCTGTAACATTTTTATATTCCATCCTGTTTACAAGACATTTGGAAGAAATGTATCACATACTTTCTCTGTCATCTCTGCCAAACTACAGGCCAATTTGATAAAGGGACCCAATTTTATAAGCAATTTAAATTGTCCCCTTGAAGATCATTATTCAGATAAATAGCAGCATATGCAGTGCCAGTCAAAGGCAGGCACCTGGCATGGCAGGGGGAGGGAGGATAGGAGGGAGGATGTGGAGCAACCCAAAAGACTGACAGACACATTCACTGGCCAATTACTGCATGCTTCCAGTTTTACAGGACCAATCAGTAGTGGCTTTGAGGCGGGCTTAGGGGGTGCCAGGCAGCCCTCTGGAGGGCATAGAAGGGGCATAAGTGGGGCTTTGGAGATATCATCCCAACAATCAGGAGACATAGTTTACACATCCAGGCTGGCCAATTATTATAATAATCATATCCTGCAGCACTGTGACAGAGGACATAAGAGAATCTCTATTGGCTCTTTCCTAAACAGATGCTTCTGACTTCCCAGGAACAAGTGGTGGGGAGATTTGAGGATGGTCACAGCACAGAATGAGGATATTTGGTTGAAATTTCTGCTGGCCAATTGGCATCACAAACTGATCTTATACCACAGTGACACGTAAGAAAATCCCTGACATAGGCTCCTTCTCTGCATATGCTGTGCTGGCATATAAAATTGGGACTCTTTACCACATCTTTCTGATATTTTGCAGAGATGTTTATACAAGTGTTATATAGATCCCTACCAAATTTCATGCACACTGGTTGGACTACAAAGATGGTACAATCAGACATACATTTATAAGTTAATTGCTTATACCACCAGTACCCTTTATCCAATCCTTCTGGACGTTGGCAGATATCATAAATATGGGAAGTGGTGTAATCTTACCAAGTTTCATCTACATTAAATGTGAGGCAAAGAAGTTACAGCTAGGAATGTATATGAAGATTTTTGCAAAATAATATAATTAAACTGCTTATAAAATTATATTCCTTTATCCAATATTATTGAAATTGGGTACACTTAGTTCCTTCCATTGGAGGCACAATACTTCTAAGATTCAGACAAATATAATGAAAAACAAAAAGGTTACAGCCAAAAATGTGTTTTCCATTGAAACCAATGGAAAACTAAAATAACAGCAAAAACAAAAATGAAAATTTGATATTTATGAAAACAAAAACAACATATTTAAATAACAAAAATGAAAAATGAAAACAACATGGGTCCCTGGTGCACACCTCTAGACAGTAACCCACACTAGGTGGGTGTCCACCTGCCCATTTATTAGGTGTTTGTCCTCACTGGCCACCACCCATTGGCCATGCAGCCCCCACTCATGGCAAGGCCCAGAACATGAGAATTCCACCATGTGGACTAATGTGCACCCACATGTCTGCCTCCCGTCAATTAGATTGCGTGCAGCATCGCATGCAGACAGGTCCACCAGCACATAGAGTCGTGAGGGAAAAGCCACCCTAGAGCATTCCAAATAGCGATCATGTCCAGCCCCTCTCTCTGCTCTCTCTCACACACATAACGACTGCCTTAAAAGTCCACCACACCATTTTCAAACATGCATTCTCCCAGCTTGTCCTGATTGGCAGTACGTGTCTGACACCTGCTCTTTCCATGACATTGCATTCTGAGGAACAACTTGCAGAGGATTACCATCGCTGGGGCCATGGCTAATACTGACATTCAGGCTCCAACCAGCACCACTACCTCCACTGTTCAGTCGCAGTCACTCATTGTCTACAGGTCCACCTGTATTTCCTGGACTAAGGAAGAGACCAAGGCCTTCATCAAGGAGTTGAGGTGTGGCTAAAAGGAGATCTGGAACACCTTCACCTCTGGCTGCAGGAGGTAGACATCTCCCTACTATGAGCTCCTGGACTGGTTCCCATGTGTTGATGGAAGCTGTTGTTGCATCCCACCTATATGGCAGGAGCCAGAAGTGGGTGGACATGTCTCCCCCCCTGCCCACTTATGCTGCAACCACAACATGGGAGCCACAACCACTAGCGGAAATCTCTCCATGCCTGTCCCTGCCCCTGAGCCAGCATGGGTCGACATGAACATAGACACAGCAATTCTCATGGTGTATCCCCTTGAGCTTGAGAGCCAGCCCTTGTTCAAAAGCCACCCGAGGTTCTGGTGGAGGGCACAGAGGAGCCAGATACCACCTTTGTAGTGGAGGCAGAGGAGAAAGATAAGTTAATGCACCTGGGGGTGGGGTGTGTTTGCATTTGCACCGCTGCATGATAAAAGCTTCCATTTATTGTTATCTAATTATGTGGGGATTTTTGTTTACTGTGTTGACAGGTGGCCAGAAGAGCATGGAGGTGCAGCAGGAAAATCACGGGGAAACAGCTCCACCAGATAGGAATGGTAGGCACGGGAAATGGGTGGCAAGGCACCATGGGGGGGGGGGTCTGTGAGATGGTAGGGGGTGAAGGCACCATGGTGGGACAGGAAGCTGGCAGGGGGTGGAAGACAAAATGGTGGGCAGGGGTGAGATGGCATGAACAGTGGTGCTTGATTTCTGTTCTTCACTCCTCTAAAGTGATCATGGGAGGAGAACTGCATGGTGCTGGCAGCCCGCTGCAGCAACTGCCCCAGCAACAACATAAGCCAGGTACTCATTCCCGCTTCCCTTCAGACGGGCAGAGAGCTATAAATTGAATGAACAGGGCCCTGAAACACCGGGGCAGCAGGTGTGTAGCATTGAGCAACCCCAGCTTTATGCCAAGGGCCACCAGGTGCCGCCGAGCCCGGCTAAATTTCTTCCACCCTTCCTTCCAGCGGGCCGCTCACTCCCACCATTCTCTACTCTCCCCAGGCAGGCGGGTGACCGCCTTAGGAAGCCTTCCATTGCATGCTGCAGTCCGGTGGTGACAGTCCCCGACGCAGCGCTGTGGCTTGAATTTTCTGGGGCCGCCCTTAGTGGCCACCTAGATCAGCTGCTTCATGCTTCCAGCTCCAGCCAGAAGCAGCTGCTCTAGGTGGCCGCTGGCGGCCCCGGGAGATTTAAGCTGCAGCATCATGTGGGGGACCAACACCGTCGGACTGCAGCACCGCAAGTTAAAGCTTCCTAAGGTGGCCACCCACCCGCCCGGGGAGAGTAGAAAGTGGTGGGAGTGGGAAGCCCACCGGAAGCAGCCCCGCAGTCAGCCACTGCTTCAGCCTCCACTGCCACTCAGCTGCCGGGCAGCCCACATGGGTAGGTGAGGGTGGAAGCGGAGGGGAAGTAGGAGGCCCCCCCCAGCAAGCCCTCCCTCCCCAGGGGAGGGAGGGCTTGCTGGGGTGCTGCTGCCATTCTGCACAGTTGGGGGAATGGGTGGGGGGGGGGCAAGCATAAACTAATTATGGGGCTGGGGGCACAATCATTATGGGATGAGGTCATGGGGACCAGTTCATTTTTGCCCCCAATAATTAGCTGCACCCACAGTGGGGGCACAAATTAACTGGTTATTGGTGGGGGGCAGCATGAATTGATTATGGGAGCACAAATGAAGTGGTTATATGGGTGGGGAACAGCGTGAATTTATGGGGGCAAATTAACTACTTATGGGTGGGAGCAGCATGAATTGATTGTTTATTTATTTATCTATAAAATTTATATGCCACCCCCTCCTGCTAAAAGCATCACGGGGCAGCTAACAACATTTAAAAATGCCTATTAAAATAAACAACAAACCAAAATACAATTAAAACAACCTAAAAACCCCAAATTAAAACAATCCATGCCCAAACCCTCCTTAACCCCACCCCATCTCCCTTGGTAAAGGCCCAACGGAACAGCCAGGTCTTGCATTGCCTATGGAAAGAGGGGAGATCAGCGGTCAAGCGAACCTCAAATGGGAGGGAGTTCCACAGCCACAGCGCAGCCACAGAAAATGCTCTCCTTGCAGTCGACACCCGGGAAACACAGGGGACCTCAAGGAGGGCACAAATTAACTGGTTACATGGGTGGGGGCAGCGTGAATTTATGGAAACACAAATGAACTGGTTATATGGGTGGGGACAGCGTGCATTGATCATGGGGGCACAAATGAACTGGTTATGGGTGGGGGTAACATGAATTGATTATGGGGGCACAAATGAACTAGTTATATATCTAGAAGAATGTCTCTTTGCATGGCATAATGTGCTTAATAGGCTGCATTTTGGGGTGTCTTGTGTGTTTGATTGTGACTGGGCCATTTGGAATTTAGTGCTCTACATGCGCGCTTTATTACTTGCTTTCTGCTTGTGGAATGCTTGTAGTTGGAATTGTGGGAAACACCAAGTTGTAAACCATCATTGAGGGTGCAGTGAGCACAGACAACCTCCATTTTGAGGAAGGGCAAAAGTGCCTTTAAAGTGAATTCACATGCATGCGAGACAAGCAGTGCTTCCAGGCCCGCCAGCCCAGGCAGCGCCCCCAGGCCTGCCGAAGACAAAGGGGACGGGGTCCATCTTGACTTCTTGGCCAGGGGCCCATTCCACCCTAGCTACGCCCCTGTGGGCAGGAAGCAGGGGCAGGTAGTCTGAACTAATGGCTTTCTTTTGGTGCTTTACTTCAGGTCTGCCAGTGCAACGGGCATGGACAGGACCCCCCGGTCACAAGTGCCCAGTGGAACCAGGACCTGCAGGTCCACAACTGGTGGTGCAGGAAGGATTTGTCTTGGGGAGACCATCCGGAAGGTGGATGAGATCTGTAACACCATTAACAGCATGGGCAGGTAGTTGTCCTTGCTACTGGGTGGGCAGAGGGTGCCCAGCAGAGGGTGCTCCCCCTACCCCAGGTCTCCCCTGCCCTAACGCTCATTGGAGCGGTGTCAGCATCACTCCAATGAGCTTTTGGGCTTTTATTACAGGTAAACCGAACCCATACCCGCCGTAATAAAAACCGTAAATTATGGATCCATATCCGTAATGGATCTGAATCCGTAATTTACAATGGTTTGACATCCCTACTGTTACTAATAAATTATTGGGATCGAGATCGTCATAAAACACCACTCCAATGTGGTATAAAACAAAACTTTATTGGAACGGCACACCTTGGTTTTCTATTCTTGGCAGGATTATACTACACACACAGTATTATACAGATAGTCCCCAGATAAAGATATCTTACATGTCCTGTGACTGGCCATATCCTGGAAGCACGCAGGCTGATTCAGGGAAAAGACTGAGAGAGGGCCCTTTGGTGCTGGAGAGTAGAGCTGCTGGCGAGC
>QEPC01012375.1:2114125-2170492 GCA_003113815.1 Sphenodon punctatus
CATCTCAGCTTGAATTCCATCACAGTCTCAGGCCTGCTGGCTGTTCTGGACCATCTCTCTGCTCTTTGCCTTTGCTTGACCGAAGTTAGGTCTGGCTTCCTTTGTCCAGGCCAGGAGAACATAAGATATCAATAACACTATATTCTATTGCCACACTACTACCTGACCATACATCACTGTGAGTCATGGATGTGAGAAACCGGGTGGTGACAACATGCAAAGAGACCAATTGCTTTCCATTTCAATTTTTGCTTTTGCTTTAAATTTTCACTATAGGCGCTCAATAAAGAATGTGATTTGCTCAATAAGTTCAGCATTATGTGCTTAGGAAAAGGTTATTTCCAGCCACCAAGTGCTGGCAGGTATAGGTCTGAATGAACCTCTGTGGGTGGGGGAGGGATACAGGTGCTGCACCGCCTCTCCGAGTCATAATAGCCTGGCAAAAAGCTGATGCAGCTTCTTCCTCTCATGGTTCGCTGCAGTTGTGAGTCAACATAGGGGGCAGAATACTCAGAAGGGAGGGGCCTTGGTGGGTGAAGTGTGGCAGGGAAGAATACTTTCCCAGGTATTAGGCTTGTCACACTAAACCTGTGAGTGGGGACCGCCCAAATGCACAAGAAATACACACGGAGGGCTGCCCGTTTATTAAACTCTACATGCTAACCATGTGAGTTGGGGCTGCACAGACTGAACGCAGACCCCAGGGGGCTATCCTCTCATTTGTTAACACCCATTATCTCCCATGAGACACGGGAAATAATGGAGGTGGCTGGGGCACCTCTCCCATTATCTTCTCACATGAGAAATTCAGACTTCCTTTCCCCCACCCTGGATTTTTCTTATCTGTTTAGACTATAAACTGTGGGGGCTGGAGAACCTCAAGCCTAGGGGCCAAGTGCGACCTAGGACTATTTTTTATTTGACCCCATCCAGTTCCTGGATCTGGCCCCTGGATCCAGTTACTGCCCCTAAGCCCTTGAAAAAGAAGAAACTCCTGGAAAGAGGGCAAAGATGAGGGCATGCACACAAGAATAAGGGATGCATCCATGACACAAATCCATGATCTGGACCCTCTTTTTCCTCACTCTGAGCAAACCTCTGAAGCACCCCCACCCCAACTTCTATGCAATCCTTGGAGCTTGCACTAATTTTCCAAATGACCCTTGGGAAGGAAAAGGTGTAAACTCTTCAGTACAAAAACTGTCTCTTACATAGGGCCTAGTATAATGGGACCTAAATCTCAGTGAGGGAGGCAAGAGTAGGGCTGAAACAAGATTTCACCAAAATGGGAAAATTCATCAAAATCTCAGTTCCCGACATACTTGGTAAAGTCTCGGCTGACATTTTGTTTCTCATTTGACCCACTTTCGACTTTATCAGGATCCCATTTACCACTTTGCTATTTACCGCTTTGCCGTCCATTTCACATCCTGAGAGGCCGCAATACCGATGCAAACACCACATTTCTTGCACTCTATTTTCCCTTGTATTGCCTTCTCACTCACTGGCTGAGACACAGATTTCTATTGGACAAAGCAAAGGGAAAAACATAGAACAACAATTCTGACTGGAGGCACTGGAGTGGAAGTTAAGGGGTAGGCTATTTGATTGGCTCAGAAATGCAGAAACAACAAACCTGGAAGTGTAAGATGGTACCTTCAGCAATGCTGCTGTAAGCAGTAAATGAATAGGAAGCAGAAAGTCAGTACATTTGGATGATATTGTGAGAATCAAGAAATCGCATCAGTATCAGGAAGCGGTTGGGAAGTTGATCCCGATTCCTGATATGGCAAAATTTCTCTCAAGCAGCAATTTAGCTGCTTGTTTCAGTTGTAGTCTAGAGACTATTTTATTAAAATAGCAATGAAGATTAGGGCTACAAATTTGTCATGGAAATTTTCTTCAAAAGTCATGAGCTGGCCATGGCAGGAATGAGAAAGTTGTGGAAACTCATAGGTAATTTTAAAAAAACTTTTATTCAACATTGTATTTTGTAACCCTCCCGCCCCCTTTTAGATTGTAAACCCAAGGATTAGATTGTAACCCTCCCAGCACAGATTGTATCCCACCCAGCACAGAATAGAAGAAGGAGGAAAACACACCCCACCCCTTAGATTGTAAACCCAGGGATTGTAAAGCCCTTTGAAAGCCCCAGACTTAGATTGTCAGCCCAAGCAGGGGATAAAGGCAGAGGAAACGCTGCCATCTCCTCCTGGGCACCTCTTGAAGCTCTGACAACAGTAACATTCTCTGCCCCTGATCCCGCCACCACACCATGCCGTGCCGCCGCTTGACCATGCCCAAAGCTCCGCCCTCCACAAGAAACAACACTGTGGAGGGGTTTGGAGCTCCAGGGAGAGGCCGTGGCTTTACCCGGTGGTGCCCAGCGTTCTATTCTCACCGGCTTCTTGCCATGCCACCACGTCTCCACAGCCAGGGAGGGATCCACCATGGATCTTCTTAGCACCATTGAGCGTGTTCTTCTCACCAGCTTCTTGCCGGCTCTGCTCTTCAGTTTGGGGAAAATCTCGAAAAACTTGGGAAAATGACGGAAGTCATGGGAAGATCTCAAAAGTCATGGAGGGAGGCAAAAGTCACTAAAAACATGACTTTTGTCATGACCACGACAAATTCTTAGCCCTAATGATGATCTCTGGTGCAAGTGTAGGCCCTGAGCTGAGAAGTCTTGGTGCTATAACTTCTTCGCCCTATTATGGTTCGGAGGAAATTGGCCATGTAGAACCAGCTGCAGTTTGTTGGGTGGCTTTTGTTTCCCGTCTCAGGTGGAGTGAGCTGAGAAGGCCTGGTCATAAGGTGAAAAACAAGTGGTTCTGGGTGCTGTACTCTACATCTACTTGCAGAAATTGCAAGCAGGTGGTGAATAAGTGGGGGGAGTTAAGATGCGTTTTGCATTTCCAAATAATGCCAGTAGCATATCACAATATTAACCACTGTGAAAACATCGTTCATGTAGTTTGTGCTGGGAATAATTTCCTTTGGTCTGTGGCTGCCCCGTAGTGTCCTTCTCAGGAACTGCTACTGATGCCTCCAGACTGAACACATGTCACATCTACCAGGCAGGATTCACAGAGCTTAGTGGCCGAAAGGTTTTAAGCGTCTTCCTGTTTTGCTTGAGGTGCACACGCAAGAGCAGGGCGGCCATACCTCCCCTTTAAAAGAGGACACATGAAAAATACATGGTGTAGGGCAGCACTAGAACCAATGCAGCCCTGCAACATGTGTTTTTCATAAGCGTTCTTTTAAAGGGGAGGTATGTAATGGAATGGCCACCCTACGCAAGAGTGAAGCCCAGTGACGATTCCAAAACAAGCCTCTCAACTGTTTCTATTGCCATGGCATCTTCAAGAATACAAATCATATGGACATGGCCCCACCTTCAGCTTCCCCCAAATACCATCTGTTCATGCCCATGTCAGAAAGGGGAGAGGGGGTGTTAAGAGACTCTCCCCACCCCTCGCCAACATGGCCCCACTCCCTGTGCGAGTATATCACAATACTTGGAAAGGGGTGGTGTTAGGCCAGAAAGGGGTGAGACCTGGGTATAGGGAAGCCAGGGCATGGGATGGATGGATGGAGGTGGGGGGGAAGGGAGCAAAACAGGGCGGGGGGCACCAGAAGGCTGGGGGAGCTGTGGCAGCCAGGGGGCAGAGGAAGGGCTGGGGATGCTGGAGCAGGGAAGGCTTGGATTGCCAAGTGAAGCAGGGGGTGCCAGAAGCCTGAGGTTGCTGGAACAGCGGACAGTCTGGGAGTCCCAGAACAGTGTGGTATGTCAGAATACAAAGGGCCAGGCTTGAAGGTCCCTCCTTACCCACCTGTCTAGTAAGCTCTACCCTGCCTGCTGTGGGTGGATGGTATGCACAAGATCCAGGCCCTTCCTGCACTGGAGGGGCTTACCTGAAAGCTCCTGTCTGCTAAGCACCTGCTTTCTGAGCCCCCAGTCATTCCCTCTCCTACCCACCCCTCTATCACCCCCTCCAGGCTGCCACTGCCCCTTGTGATACAGTGATTTCCCCCACCCCTGAACCAAGGCTGTCTCTGCTGTCGCTGGAAGCCAGTGGCAGACTCAGCCTGAAAGGGCCTGATCTCTGGCAGTCAGTGCTCATTGCTGCCACGCTGCCACTCAGGAATTAAATTGCAGGGCCAGCTGGGAGGCTGGGGTTCCTGTAGCAAGACTGTGAAGGGCCTGAGTTCAGGTTGCAATTATGCCCTACACCCTCAAGACAAGGAAGGGTCTGCAGGCTGTTTAGAGACAGGGCTCAGGGTCTCTGAGGAAGAGGTGGGGCAAGAGCTTCCACTTTAGACTGCTGTTGCTCTAGAGGGGCCTCCAGCCCCAATAAAAAAACGTGCTGCCTGACTGCATGTTTATTGGGTTGCGAGAGGCCAAAGGGTTTACAAATTATTCTTTTACCTGAAAAGGCTGATCTACTCCATCATCTTGCAAAGAGGCAGGAATAATTATATTTAAACATCTGCCAGGGATGATTTAGCTAAACTTTTTTTAAAAAAAAAATCCAATAATGGGGAGTGCATGAACTACCTTAACTTTTTCCTATAGTTTGAAACAGTTCCTAATATTTAAGTTCTATTCCTTCCTTCAACTTCAATCCTTGCTCTACTCCGTGTCTATCTAGCAGAACAATTGAACCCCTCAAGTGTCCTCATGACTAAACAAGCCCAGTTCCTTCAGGAGTGGATATAGCAGGGGAGATTTTCCAGGCCATCGCTGACTTAACACCTCTTTTGTTATCTGTCTGGCAGTCATGGAAAACTGTTGCAGAGTCTCTAGGAAGGAGTGTGTGAAAGACACAAGCCATCAATGGGATAAATCAGGGTTTTAAAGCAGGCGTGTCTTGGAAAATCCAGGACACTTGAGAGGTATGAAGTGGAGAATGGTGACAGTGCAAAGGGGGTTGAGCTGCTATTGAGAATCCCTGGGTTCTGAAAATGGGCTTGGCCAATCTCTCTCTGCAAACTCTAGTAGTGCTCAGCTCAGCTCTTCAAACGTCTGATCTAAAGCCCATCCAGCATGAGGAGTTTTTTCCTGAACAGAATGGCTGAATTGAAGAGTTGGGGAAAGGGGGAAACAAACAGATCGAGACTAGGCAGTTTTCTAGCTGGGCAAGCAAGAGACATCTGTGGGGGGATTCAGACGTTCTGATTTGTGCGATTTTTTTTAAAAAATGAATGTTTCATGCCTGTCTGAACACTTAAATTCGATTAAATGGAGTCAATATCGCACTAAAGCAATGCGTGTTGAAAAGCTACTCAAACCTACCTTTTTGCTGTCCGTTTTCAATAAATCCGCACTTAACAGCAGTGTGAAAGCAACATCGTACTGGTTTTAACTAGTGTGTAATCTTTTCTGATGTGAATGCAACCGTGCTTCCAAGTGCGCTGTTTTACTCCTGCCCCTACCGGAAGCAGTGAGACCAGCTGGAGCCCTGTAGTTGCCTCGCTGGGTGCAGGCTGCAGCCAGCTTCTCCCCAAAAAAGTTCTTCCCCTCCATGTTTCCCCTCCATGCTTCTCCCCAAAAAAGTTCTTCCCTCCAAGGGACTTTCAATCATCTGCCTCTGCCTCTACCGTAGTGCTGCAGCAGTAGCAGCAGCGGGATACCGGAAAGAAACCAGGGAGAGAATGCGAGGGGCTTCTTTCCAGCAGCCTCAGGCTCTCCCTCTTTACTCCCTGATTCTACAAAGTAGCAACCTTTGCTACAAAGGTTGTAGCAAAGGTTGTTGCAAAGTTTGCAAAGTTGCAGCAAAGGTTGTAGCAAAGTTGTACTTTGCTACAAAGTAGCAACCTTCTGGCTCCCCACAGGCCACTTCCTGTAACTGAACCGTACTGAGCAGCCGGGTAAGCACGCACTACAAGAAGGTCTGAATGCATTATTTCGCTGTACTTAAAATCGGTATGGCATGCATGTGAATGCAACAGGACTTGTTAACAGCGAACTATTGAGAACCAGTTTTAAAAAATCCAGATAATTGCTGCACGTGTGATTCCCCCCTGTGTTTGATGAATGCTTCCCCGACCCCTCAGCAGTCACTGCTCTGAGAAGGGAGATAACATGGAATGGGAGTGAAATAAAAAGAGCAATCTGAGAAAGTCCCTCTCAGTCTCAACACACACACAGGGAGGGGCTGGGAGAATAGCTCAGCCTTCCTGGGGAACTGAGTACACATACACAACCAAAGAAGGTAGGAGAGTAGAACTGTAAATATTGAATCATATACAATAAACAAAAGGGTAACTACTACCCAACCAAATATGTAGAATTTAAGAGGAAATGGCACATCAAAAGATCACAAAATGGAATCAATAGCATATAAAATATGGCATACAAATGCTGAAAAGCCAGAACACTGATGGCTGCCTAATCAATATAATTCATGGCAATTATACAAAACCCAAATGCGTTTCAGGGACCCAACCCCTTTACAATGGGATTTTTTTTAAAAAAAAAAGTTGAAACATATTGGCATATGCTGCAATAAGGAAGTAAATACCTGGGGAAGAAACCAGGGAGGGGGGGAATGGGACAATTATAGAGCTGTATGCAAATTGTACATTGTTTAACAACCCACACCAATGTAATCATGTCGCACCTGCCTTCATTTTCTTTTTATCATCTTTTTTGGTCTCCTCTTAACCTTCTCTCACGTGCCAATATCCTTCTGAAAGTGAAGAGCCCAAAACTAGTCACTGTACTTCTCTACTTGGCCCTGGCCAGGTTTCATCTAGAGTACTATCACTTCCCTTGTGTTAGAGACAATGGGTGAAAACAGGCATGACACTAACTCCACTTTAACACCACTTTAACATTTCTTATGCATGTTGTAGGGCTGTATAGGGCACCAATACAGCCCTGCAACATGCATAAGAAATGTTAAAACAGTATTAAAGTGGAGTTAGTGTCATGTCTGTTTTCACTCAATACTTCTGTTAATGCAACCCAAAATAATGTTTGCCTTTTAAGCTGCTGCATCTCATTGATGATTCATGAAGTCTCTCATCTATTATAACCCCCATATCCTTTTCAAAAGTACTGCTGCCCAACCAGTCATCTCCCATTTTATTTGTATTTTTGTCTTTTTCTTTCCTGTGTATAATATTTTACATTTGTCTTTACTGAATTTCATCTTATTTTTATAGCCCAGTTGTTCAGTTTATCAAGATCATTTTGATCCTATCCTTTAGAGATTTTGCAGTTCCTTCCAGTTTTGTGTCACCAGCAAATCTGCTAAGTATGCTCCCCGCCCCACTCCTTCATCCAGATCACTAATGGTAACATGTATGTGTTAGTCTTCATTCTTCCCCTGGCATTTCCTTACCTGTGGAGATGTCTGTGATGCTGGCAGGGACTGATGCCTTGTGTAGCTGTGACCATCCTGCAATAAGCTTAGTCTAGGCTGTCGTCCTCTTCCTTTTTGGAGTCTGTGAGAAATTGTAAATGCTAATGGTCTGATGGTCAAAAATGTAGAAACCACTGGCCTATCAATTGTTACAGGTTGACTTGTTTAGGTGTCACTGCAGAGACTGATTTGGAGGAGGAGAAGAGGGACATGGTCTTATAGTGGTCTTATTTTCACTTGGGACCAACAAGGCAAACACACTCTATCTCTGGAGATCAATGCATAATGAGCAGAAGGAAAGACTGGCGTGGTTATGTTAGGAAGGAGATGATGACAAATGAGTGGGCAATGCTATTATTATTATTATTATTATTATTATTATTAACAAACATTTATATAGCGCCAGCAGTGTACCTGGCACATTACAAAGTAATAAAACAGACATGGTCCCTGCCCCTAGGGCTTACAATCTGAGAGACAGGAGCTGGGGGAGAGACATAGGAAGGGGAACAGAGGGAGAGACAAGGGGTCTAACATTCATGAAGATGCGAGGTCTCAAGTGCACGTACTTGGCTTGGTTACGATGAGAATGACAGCAGGCAGGTCCATGTTGCAAGGATAAGGGTAAACAGATCTTAGGTATAGGAATAGTGGCTCAGCAGGATAAAGAGTCAGACAGAGCAGAGTGAAAGAGGTGAGTTTTAAGGAGAGATTTGAAGGTATGAAGGGAGGGGGCAAGGCGGATGTGGACAGGGAGGGAGTTCCAGGCATGGGGGGCAGCAAGTGAGACGGGACGAAGGCGCTTAGGGGAGCAGGGAAGGCGTGGAAGGGTGAGGGAAGGGACAGAGGAGGAGCGAAGTGCATGGGCTGGAGTATCGAGGGCGATAAGCGCAGAGAGGTAGGGGGGAGCAAGGTTGTGAAGAGCTTTATAGGTGAAGACTAGGAGCTTGTGCAGGATTCGTTCAGGAAGGGGAAGCCAGTGAAGCAAAGAGAGGAGGGGCTGCACATGGTCGAAGCGACTGAAGAGAGGAGGACATGGGTCAGCATGGTATGGTGAAAGGTAGTTTATCAATATCACACCTTAGAGAGTATCCCACTTTATGTTCCCCGATCTGTTTGTTGTTTTCATTTTAATAGTGAATTGACTTTGGTAAATTTACATTCAATGTTTATTTTGGGATGTTAGATGGGGAAACTTATATTTATTTAAATCTACATTGTTTTCACACTGACCCCAAATATGTGAAAACAAGGAAAGCTCCAGCTGAGGAAGAGTTATTCACATCACACTGTTAACTGGTGATTAACAATCAGGACACTGTGAATATTCATAAAGGGGAGAACATCATTCAACCAACCATCCTGTCCAAATAAACATACCGGGAGGTCTCCAAGATCTAAAGCCAGACAGAAAGCAAAAAGAATGGAAGACTGCAACCAAATGAACAAATATCCTGGCCAAGATGTGCACTTGATGACTCGGGGATAAATACACCTCCATGGTTTCCCGATCTAAAAACTTAAAAACAAACAAACAAAAAACAAACCCTAAATCAGCTAGTGCTTGTTGTCGCCCTTTTCAACCCTGTCTGCATATTTAATATTTATGTGTAGATGAAGCTTTTACAAAACTAAATGCCAGGGGGGAGTGGGGATTCCCTTTGTGTGTTTATAAACAGATCCCACAGGAGTCCCGCGTTTGGCCTGGGCAGCCCCTATATCAGGAGGTTTCACATGACAAACTCAATACGCGGGTAGGTGCCGCACTCTGCCCACTACCACCCCTCCGTCACAACTCACAGCTGTGGGAAATTCTGGGTCCAGGAAGCTCCCCCTGCTGTTTGCTTCCTGTTTGGGGGGCAGGGAGGTGGTTCACCTTTTAAAGGGCTGTTTTTGAGTGCTCCAAAGCAAAACTAAACAGTAGAAGCCCAGAGAGAGCAAGAGCGGTGAGTGCACTCACTGCTCTGACCACTTGGGCCACTCTCTGAGCTTTGCCCACAGAGTGGCTGCGCACACCCTAATAGACATGGTTGGACACGTGGGCCCGCAATGCCCCAGAATTCCGACATGAGTGGAGGCTCTGTGGCACATGGGAGCGCACATCTTGCAGCCACCTAAAAAATGGGAAGTGAACACAGATAACACCTTTAGATTCCTCCATTTGTTATAGGACTTGCAATCTCACAAGTAAACAGAGGAGGGCACCCTTTTACCTTCTAAACACAATAAATGCTATGTTTTGATGTAAAAGAATCACAGATATGCAACATTTCACCCATTCAAGGTCTGACTTTAAAATGTTATTTGTCTGAGATCAGGAAATCATAACACCATAGACTCCCCTGCTATCATCCTGATGGCTATAGTGTTTCTGGTCAGATTTTGTCTAGGAAAGTACCCATGGAATGGGTATGTCTTTAATGCCTAGGAAGGTACCCATGGAAATTTACTGGAAGAAAGGCATTGAGAGTGGCCTGCATTTATTATTGTAACCTCAGTCCTTGCCCTATTATTAATTATTTATTATTATTATTATTATTATTATATTATAAGCATTTGTATAGCGCCAGCTGTGTACCTGGCGCCTTACAGAACAATGAGATAGACGCAGTCCCTGCCTATGGCTTACAATCTAATAGACATGGAGGCGGAAGACACAGACTGCTGGCTCTCCACACTGACCACAGATATCCAAATAGATACAATTGTGAGTAGCTATTGTGCCTCGTTATCTGTGCTAACCACAGACATCTTACACAACATCACATTGACATTCTTGTGAGTCAGAGAAACCCTGTCAGGCTATTGTGTGTGAACTATGTTCATTGCATCATCATCATAACAACTGAACCAATCACACCTCTTCTACACTGTGAGCTATTTTCATTGTGAAATCACTAACAACTGAACCCATCAATCATCATCCCTCTTATCCTCGCTTATTCACATTCTTGGGATCTATTGGTCAGTAGATTTCTTCAGGAGGATACTTTCTATCAAGCCGTTGTTTTTTTTGTTTGTTTGTTTGTTTGTTTTCATGATGTTGTTAGCCTCCCTGAGCCTTCAGCAAAGGGTGGGATAAAAATCAAAAAGATAAAATATGGAAGATGAGACCCATAAAACCATATCAAATATCCATAACCAGTGGCGGACCTAGGCTGAGGGTGCCTGGGGCAGTGCCCTGCCCCCTTTCTCCCCCCGTCCCTAGTGCCACTGACAGTAGCGCTCACTAGCACTACTGTCAGTGGCACTGGGGATGGGGGAGAGCGGGGACAGGGCACGCCGTGCGTTCTGCCTGAGCACTCTCTGCCTCTGTCTCTGCTGGCGCGGTGGCAGAAACTGACATCAGAGCCGCCACACTGTGCTCCGATGTCAATTTCAGGCTGCCGCCGGCAGAGACAGAGGCAGAGAGCGCTCAGTCAGTGAGCGATAGCTGCCTGGACTCCTTCTGGGACTCCAGAATCAGGAGGCTGGGGGCCTGGGATGGAAAGGGGGGGACGGTGTGCAAGACTGGGGAATGGGNTCTGCTGGCGCGGTGGCAGAAACTGACATCAGAGCCGCCACACTGTGCTCCGATGTCAATTTCAGGCTGCCGCCGGCAGAGACAGAGGCAGAGAGCGCTCAGTCAGTGAGCGATAGCTGCCTGGACTCCTTCTGGGACTCCAGAATCAGGAGGCTGGGGGCCTGGGATGGAAAGGGGGGGACGGTGTGCAAGACTGGGGAATGGGCGGGGGCACCCACCCTCCCCCCCTTACACCCCATCTCCCTTGCCAAAAGCCAGGCGAAACAACCAGGTTTTACACATACGACGGAAGGAGGGAAGAGCCAGGGCCACCCAGGACTCCACCGGGAGGGAGTTCCACAGCCTAGGTGCGGCCACCGAGAACACCCTCTCCATAATGGCCCCTCAGGGGACCTCGAGAAGGGCACTCCCAGCGGACCACAGATGCTGCTCCAGAGCGCAGAGAGCAAGGCGGTCCCACAGGTAAGTTGGGCCAAGGCCATATAGGGCTTTATAGGTCAAAACCAATACCTTGAATCAGGCCCGGAAGATTATAGCAAGCCAATGCAGAGCCTGCCCGGAGCACCGGTGTAATGTGTTCACAGTGACCCGTCCCCGTAAGGAGACAGGCCGCTGCATTGCATTCTGCACTAGCTGCAGTCTCTGGACCGTCACCACAGGTAGCCCCATGTAGAGCGCGTTGCAATAGTCCAATCTCGAGGTAATGAAAGCATGGATGATGGTGGCTGGGTCCCTATCTGAAACATATGGCCGAAGCCGTCACACCAGATGTAATTGGTCACCGTGCTGGTGAAGGGGCTTCGGCCGCTACCACCACAACAACCCATGAATGGTCTGCCAACAGCACTTCATCCTTTGGCAGCACTCTTTGGCCGCCGCCCAGAGGCCACTGGAAAGCAGTGCCCTTCTATAGGCGTTACCTGGGAGGAGATGGGGCAAAGGAGAAACCCCAGGTGTATCTTAACTTTGTATCTAGTTAAGTTTTGATAATGCGAGCGTTTGATTAGATTTTGTAGTTTTCATCTCAACTGTCTCTGGGGTCAGTACGGCACAAGCCCCTGCCCAGGATGCTGTATCTTCCTTCTTTCCATCCCAGAGGAGTGAACTGATCTTCTGTGTTTAAAGAGGACTCCTTAACTGGGGTTTCTATGATAGCTAACCCACCACAGGACTGGGACCTCCACTACCAGAGAGCAATTCTCATGAGCCATCCCACCCTGACACTGGGATCATTCACACCAGAAAGAGACCTCCCTAAGCAAGAGCTTTTTTACCCTGGTGTTGAGACTCTGTGCCCTAAGAGGGATAGGAAGACAAAGAATCCTAGTGGTGCTGAAGAGATCCCTCTTAGAATTATACTGTAAGTTTCCAACACTTTCACGTTGCATTGATGGTATCACCCACAGCTGCAGCAGAATGACAAATAATCAGAGAAAACTGTCACTCTCCTCTGCTTAATTACTAAAATGCCAGAGTTGAGGTGTATGGACAGGGGAATGGAAATCTGAACAATACAAATACAGTTGGGCCTGCAGGAAGTCAGCTAATAAGGCTTTGAAGGCATTAGTCTGCATCTTAACAAAAATGAACTGTGCGTTTTCAATGGAGGAAGGAAAGAAAACCACACTATTTTAAGCCATAGGGTGAAAACAGACATGACGCTAACCACCCGTTAACCACCCTTGGTGGTCATTTATGCATGTTTCAGGGCTACATAGGGCACTAATACAGCCCTGCAACATGCATAAATAACCACCAAGGGTGGTTAAAGGGTGGTTAGTGTCATGTGTTTTCACCCATAGACACGCCTACTGTGCTTATATGATGGTTGCCATCTGGTCACCACAGAGGGATCCCCAAATTTCATCGTGTCCTTGCATCTTGAGCTAAAGAGCTATGGCTCCCCTGCTTGGTTGTAATACTCCCTTGTAGTCAGCGTATAAAGCACAGAGCAGGAAGGTAATAGTCCCCCCATGTGGGTTACATTTAGGCAGGTACCCATGTTCACTGTGTTTTCTCAATTGTCACCAACTGGGAAAACACAGTGAACAGGGGTTCCTATGGTAGGGCACATTCACACAATAGAGGGGGTAGTGGCACAGACCCACCCTGAGTGTTGTGTGACATCTGTACTCCCTCCTTGTTCTCTGACACCCAGTGCAAAGGGTTTGCTTGTGAGGCTCTGAATCTAGCAAATTACAATGGTGTTACATGATCAGATTAACCTAGACTAAAGCTCACACTTTGACATGTTTCCTTTTTATTATTAATTATTATTATTATCATAAGCTTTTATATAGCGCCAGCGATGTACCTGGCGCTTTACAGAGAATAAGATAGACACTGTCCCTGCCCGAGAGCTTACAATCTAAAGACAGACACTTTTTGCATTCTGGGAAATACCACAGGGATGGAAAGGAGATGGGCTGCTGCAATTCAGGGATACGCACTTTTGGGGATTCAGGGATCAACACTTTGGGGGATTCTGGGATTCAGGGATACAGTGATACACACTTTTTGCATTCTGGGAAATACCACACGAATGGAAAGGAGATGGGCCGCTGCAATTCGGGGAAGTCACCAGCTGTGTGAATACAAGGCAAACAGATTAACAATATGTGGCAAGTTTGTAAGAAGGAAGGGTATTGTGTTAAGATCTTAAAGAACAGCGTTGGTGCCTCCTACAGTCCTTAGATTACAGCATGACCAGCTAAACCAATTTTGGAGGTGTTAGCACCTAGCATAGACTCAATTTTACAGTGTTTCGAATCAGATTAGCTAACCGGACTTTTAATGTGTGACACTAAAACAACGTAACTAAACAAACCTCAATCATTTTGTTTTAAGCCTCTTCTACATGACATTTTATTTTTTTTATTTTTTATTTTTAAAATTTGATACCCCGCACCCATCCTGCCTCGAGCAGCTCAGGGTTGCTAACAAAAAGTTGACATATAAATACATAAAAAACACATAAAAACTGAATATCTCATAAAATACAATTCACTAGAGCTAAAAAAAAATCCAACTCAACCCCCCCGCCCACTACCCATCTTCCCCACCCCTACCCACTCCCTTCCCCGAAGGCCTGGACGAACAGCCAGGTCTTACAGGCCCAGCGGAAGGCCAGCAGACCCGGGGCCAGTTGAGCTTCCTCCGGGAGGGAGTTCTAAAGCCACAGTGTGGCCACCGAGAACACCCTCTCCATTGTGGCCCCCAGGCTAACCTGAGGGACTTCCAAGAAGGCATCCCCGGCGCACCGTAAAGATCACCCCAGAACCTGAGGAGTGAGGCGATCTCTCAGATAGGATAGGAGGAGCCCAAGCCATGTAGGGCTTTAAAGGTTAAAACCAGCACCCTGAATCGGGCTCGGAATGCTATAGGCAACCAGTGCAGAGCTCGGAGCGCTGGTGTAATGTGCTTCCTACGACCCGTCCCTGTCAAAAGACGGGCCGCCGCACTCTGCACCAGTTGCAACTTCTGAACCGTCACTAGGCCCCATGTAGAGCGCGTTGCAGTAATCCAGCTTCAAGTCTGAAACATATGGCTGGAGCCTCCACACAAGATGTAGCTGGCGAAAGGCTCCCTTCGCCACCACTTTTACCTGGCAATCCAGCCGAAGGCTGGGGTCCAACAGGACTTCCAAGCTCTGGACCTGGGGGAGCCAACGTGGGGCGGATCCCCTCAACGAGGGAAGCTATCACCCCCGCCGCCCAATCCACCAACATCATCTCCATCTTATTGGGATTCAGTCTCAGTCTGCTCCGCTGCATCCAGTCAGCCACTGCCTCCAGGAACTGGGAAAGCACTGAGACTGCAGGGCCTGGGTACTTGAAAACAAAACATATAGCTGGGACACATGGGAAAGCGTGTTATTTTAGCATGTTTACATATTCATTTTAACATGATATAGGCTATTATATTCCACCCTTTCCCTAAGGCAGGGCTGTACAAAGTGCGGCCCGCATGGACCTTTCCTGCGGCCCGACTCTCCCTGGCCACAAAGACCTTTCCTGCGGCCCACTATGCCTCCTCCTGCTTTGGCAATCACTTTTCCTCCACCCCCACCGGTGCAAAACCCTCCTTCCTCCGGGCAAAAAGCCTATTAAAGGTGCTGGCCGGATCCCTCCTTCCTCCTCCCCAGCTCCAACTTCCTGCTACCACCTATGTCTCCACCTGAGCCCCTCGCTGCCGCTTCTCCAGCCCTAGTTCCTCACTGCCAGGGCTGGGGTTATGCAAATTAGGGGTGGGTTTCTGCAAATTAGGGTCGGGCCACATGCAGCCCAAGGTTGGGTCCAAACCAAATTTTCCAGCCCTTGGCACAAATCAAGTTGAGCACCCCCTGCTTGGAGTGGGTTGCAAGTTTAAATGAAAAAGAACAGGCTAAGACAGTGTAAATAATGCTAGCAAATGTGCTTACAAACCTAATCACCTGCCTAAATTACTATTATCTACCAATACATTTTGGCTAACAAGAGTGTTAAAAATCATTCCCTTTACCCTTGTGTTAACACATTAAATAAGTGACTCCGCAAAGGATTTGAACAAAGAAGCACATTTACTGTACACTGGCTGCATTGAAGAAAACGTGTCAGTGAGTTTAAGCGTTATGGATACACACAGCCTCCATCAGCAAGCAAGAACAAACCTGTCTGTGACATTTCTGTCCTTATGAGACAGCACCTCCTTCTGTGTAAATCTGGCACCCCCCTTTGCTTCCTGAGAGCAGGCAGATCTCTTTCTCCAGTGGTGTGTTATATAATATCATGGATATTCATGACACTGTAAGGACGCAAATATCCATGCCTCAAAGAGCATGCCTCTTATGTAGGTATGTGAATAAGTTTCAGCATCCAGCAACATGTTTACGGAGATTAGTATAACAAATACCTTTTTATTTCCAAGCCTTGATAACTTTTATTGTTCAAAGAAATTGACAATGTAATAGCATCTCCTCCTGAACTGCTACTTTTCAACCACACCTTCAATATTTTTATTTAGCTGTGATGCAAAAGACATTATACAAACTAGATGCTGAATTTTTTAAGGTTTGGAAGAAAAGTAGCAGTTCTTGGGGAGATGCTAACTGTGATGTAAAGGGCATCATAAATACTGGAGGCTGAATTTTTTCATGCTTTATCTTAAACCCGAGAGGAACTATTTTTTGGAAACTTGCTCTCCTTTTTCTCCTAGAATACTATACTTCCAAACATCTTACCAATCTTTAAATTGGTTTTCACTTTAGAAATGTCCAAGGCAGCAGCTTACTGCATCAAGGTAATTCTGAAGGAGCTCTGCTTCATGTAAGGTAGGACTGAAAATCTCCACAATTCAGTTATGTTGCTCTGGCAGTCATAGGATAAAAGGCGGTGAAGGACTCCACATTCTTCCCTGCCTGGTAGCCATTTATGGGAAAATATTAAAGGGCTGGAGTTAGAAGTGCCATTTACTGAGACAGACCAATGGTCAATCCAGTCCAGCATTCTGTCTCCCAATAGTGACCAGCCTTGGTTACCTCGGGGGAGTACACAGAAGCTGGGGGAGGTTGGCAGGAAATGGATTACTCCATTGTAACCTGCTGACAGTCAAAGGTCTTGTACCCCTAACCAACCCAACTAGTAGCACTGAATGGACCTGGCTCTCATCCAGTTCCTTTTTGAAGCCTACTATGCTAGTTGTTTATACAACATCCTCCTGCAAGGAGTTCCACAATTTTATTGTACGTTGGGTGAGAGTATTTCCTTTTGTTTAAAATCTGCTCTCCCTTAACTTCATGGAGTGACCCCTGGTTCTAATGTTTTTAGAAAGGGATTAGAAATGTACAAGTTCATGAAAGTGTGGAATAGGTAAACAGGGAGCTCCTCTCAGTCTTCTCCAAGTTGAAGAGCCCTTACCTAGGGAGCCTTTCCTCAGATAGAAGCCACTCTGTGCCTTGGATCATTTTTGTTATTAATTATTATTATTATAAGCATTTATATAGCGCAAGCAATGTCCCTGGTGCTTTACAAGGAATAAGATAGACAGAGTCCCTGCCGAAAGCTTACAAACTAAAGACAGGTCCACCATGTCTTTTTTGAGATGAGATGATCAAAACTGGACAGTATTACAGGTGTGGTCACACCATAGATTTATATAGTGGCATATTTTCCATTTTGTTATCTATCCTTTACATGCAGTTAGCCTCTTTGACTGCTGCTACACATGGAGTCATTGTGAATAGATCATTGACATCATTGGCTAAAAGATCTTTTTCCTGTGTAATGACGCTTACGTTAAATCCCAGCATCGTGTATGTATGGCTAGGGTTATTTTTCTCCATGTGTGTCACTTTGCACTTGTCAACATTGAATTTAATTTGCTCTTTTATTGCTCATTCTTCTGTGTTAGATCCCTTTGCATCTCTTCACAGTCCATCATGAACTTCGCTAGCCTGAATAACTTTGTCTCATCTGCAAGTATGAAACCATTAATGAATAGGTTAACCACCACAGGAGAACAGCGGGCTGTGGATTCGACCATGGCACCTTTCACCTTTATTCCTACCAAGTTATTATAACAGGGTAACTGGCTCCAAGGAAGGAGACTGCAAAATAGCCACCAAGATTTGTTTCTACTAAGAAGCTGTACGGTCCCTGCAGCAGTTGGGGGAAGGAGCCGCTGGGAGTAGGCGGGTGCGGGTGCTGGTGCTGGTGCACTCCCTAGCCCTGATTGGTTTGCCTCCTGTGTTTCCAGGTACTTATTCAGAGGCTGGGGCCCTGCGGGCGACAACCAAAGGGTGTCGCCCGTTGGTGGGACCGTTCGTGGGACCGTCCGGGGGCGTGGGCGCTCCTTCCTTGATAAGTGGGTAGAGGCAGGGTCGGAAGTTAACCAGAGGATCCAGAGGAGGCCCCTCTTGGCAACCCCCATCACCATTGCCCTACCTGCGGGAGTACGGTCCAGACGATCTCCCTGAGGGAACGGAGCTACATTAACCTTACCACCAGGCAAGAGTGCCCCATTGTCTACGGAGCTACCCGGAGGGGAGAGCGGTGCGAGCGGCCCGGTGCCGCAGCGGAACGCTGCCCCAGTTGCGGGGTGATTGAGAAGGGGTTTTGGCAGAGCGGCGCTGCGGGGGCAAGTTCGACTGAGCCGGCACCTGGTGATACTCAGTCCACCGGAGGTCGATTACCTGGATTGTCAGGACAGAGCCCGGCAGACTGAGAGGGGATACAAAAGAACGGCGGCTGCTGGCGTGCGCGCCTAAGGGCTGCGCAAGCAAGGGCGCCCCCTTGTGCGCGCAGCCTTGGGCGCCGGCTGGGGGAGGCTGGGTCTATACCTTTGCGAGGAGTTGGTGCCCTTGTGGGTTCCCTTTGATATTTAAATTTAAATGGAAAGGAAAAGACAACGAGCAAGGGACTCCCCATCACTGGCGGAGCTGCCGAACCATAAAGTGTCAAAATTGGATCTGTCAGCTGACAGTTCCTCCCCAAAGAAAGATAGACAAGGAGTTGGTTTCCATCTCCCAGCCCCTCCCTCTGGGTCAAATATGGCCCCAAATGACTCTGTGTTAATAGACTCGGATGGCCCACAGGAAGTTTTACCAATGAGTAACTCCCCGCGGGCCCAATGTTATTTAATAGCCAAAACTATCTCCTTATTGTTCAGTCATGTATCTGATATGAGTAGTTCTTTATTATGGATTAGGGCAAAACTGGATGAACTACTGGCCAAATTGGCTCCAATACAGGGAGAAGGCAGACCGGAAGCGGCTATTAGTGCCGCCCGGAGTTCTATTACGGATCCCGCTCTGCCTTATTCTAGTAAGGGGCGCCCTTTACAAGGCCCCCCCTGTTTTACTATGATGGGGGGAGGAGCGGGGGGTGTGGGAATAAGAGAGGATGCTATCTGGATTGGAGTTGCTCCCTTGCGTCGGGGTTTACTCCCCTCTTGGGGTTCTGTAGAGGAGGTATCAAATCATTTAGCTTGTTTATTTGGTACCAGGGAAGAAGTTTTTGGTATTATGTCTGTACAATCTCTGCATTATAATAGAAGGAGAGCCTGTTATAGAGTATACTTTAGATCAAGTTATTGGGTCTTTAAACTTTTTCAGGCAAGAAAGTATTTATTATCAAGAGGTATATCTATTGATAGGGTCTTCTACCCTAGGCAAAGGCCAATAAGGAATCCGGTGCCAGTCTTGGATCCTTGCTCAGTATTGACCTCACCGAATAGAATGGTATTAGGTACCAGAGTGAGGGGGGTTGGGGAACTAGCAAATTCAACTGGTCCAGGATCGCAGGCGGTGGAATCCATGGATACGCAGGCCCCTGCCTCTCCCTCCCTGCTTAGAGGAGTGGGTGTGTGTGCAAAGATTGCCCCCCCTAGTAAGTCTGAGAGGCTATTACAGGCACCAGTGGCCCCTAAGCCACTTCCAGTGGCAGGAGACTTTTCGGTGGGCCGGGTAATAGTTGCAGCAGCTAGAATTGGGCCGGTGGATAATAGCCCTGGGACAGATTCGATATCTGCATTACACTCTGCAGATAGTCAGCTGAGTGTTGGTATGCAGAAACCAGCTGACTCTGATCAGGTTCGGGCCGAGTGGCCTCATATAGAGCAGGAGCCTGAGGAGCTGTCCCAAAGGGATATTCTCCAAGTAGATTTATTATCAAGTGATTTGTTGGTTAATTACCCGGGGGAGGGTGTTAGGGCAGAGATTGAGGACCCTTTGGCTGAGCTGCAGGTCAACCTGGAGATAGAGCAAGCCACTGCTCATGTGGGGAGTGAGGCTGCTATTGTAAGCCAACCTAACGTAATATGCCGTAGCCCATCCATATTTGCAAACCCATTGGTATCATCAGAGTGTGCTGGGCAATTGAGCCAACTAGTAGGGAGCAAAATTCCAGGGCAACAGACCTCTATGTTGGATTATTTCCCCCGGATCTGCAGTAATACTCAGGTAGATCATCTGCCATGCCAGCTAGCAGATTGACACAAGGGTACTAGGGGGAAGCAAAGGCGAACAGACAGATATGATAGTTTAGAGTGTTCCACTACATTGCCTATACCCCAGTCCCCATTACCTGGATCCTTAGATGTAGCATCTGGTTCTCAGATAGTGGGGCAAGGGAATTCGCTTAAACTTCTTTCCTGGAATATGATGGGGTTTGGTACCAAGGGCTTAGACTCAGACCTGGTTTCATTTCTTCAGGAGTATGATTTGATTTTGCTCCAGGAGACTTGGTTGAGGGATGGCGTGTTACCGTCAGTCCAAGGTTTCCAATTTTATTCATTCCCAGGTGCCAAGGTTGGTGTCAAGGGTAGATGCTCAGGGGGCTTGGCTTTTCTAGTATCGGATTCGTTGGGTGGGACATTTAAAGTATTCCCGCAAAATTGTAAGAACTTTTCCCTCGGTCAGTGGATATCTCCGAGAGGCCCCCCTCTATTGATGGTTAATTTGTATATTCCGCCTGTTAACTCTAAATACTATAATGAAGGGGTTTGGAATCTGCTGGGAGACCTTCTGGCCTCCCTTGAGGAGCAATTTTCGGATGCCATCTTGATACTTGCCGGGGATTGGAATGCTAGACTAGGTGCCCAACAAAATATTGTTTTGGAAGGCTTACCAAATAGCTATGATTGGGCCTCGAGCAGGAGATCAAGAGACCTGGAAGGCAATGAGGCTGGTCTGCATATGTTCGAATTGCTGCAGACCTACTCATTAATGGTATTAAATGGGCAAGGGCAATTAGATCCAGAGGGTGAGTTTTCCTTCTTAAATTTCAATGGTCGTAGTATTATTGACTATATAGTGGTGCGTATTCGGCAAAGATCAAATTTTGATAACTTCACTCTGCTTACAAGGGTGGAGAGTGACCACCGAGCTCTATCAGTGGGGATTAGATCTCAGTATGCCCAAGAATTCAATTCTTATAGACAATCCGCAGATGGGGGAGGGGGATTTAGGATTAGGGTGCGTTGGAACCACAGCATATTTATACAAGCTTGCGAACTCCTCAACTCTCAGGAATTGTGTATGTTATACAACACTTTCCTGAGGGAGGATATACAGGATATGGAGTTGCTCCATAGACTTTATGACTTTATTATATCCTTATTTGGGATGCAGATACTTTCGCATGTTGGGGGTCCAAGGAAATTTAAAGGAGCCCCTTGGTTTGATGGTGAATGCAAGAGATTGAAATCAGCTCTTCTAGTTGCAAAGAGGGAGTGGGTTAATAATCCAAGCGATAAGGCTATTTCCCAATTTAGGGAAATTAGACGCACCTACAAGTTACTCATTGCTCAAAAAAAATTAATCTATAAAGAGCAGATTTGGGCCAAAATTCAGATCGCGGTGCAGACTGGGAACTCCAGAGACTTTTGGGCTCTGGTTAAGGGAAAGAGTGAAATGCCCCCAGCTCCTAGGCAGAATCAAATTAAGGAGGAGGTATGGGTGCTATTTTTTCAAGATTTGTTTAGCCTTGATGCAGAGGAGGTTGAAGCAGGTGTTGCAGAACTGCTTTCCTCTCTGCAAGTTCGACCAAGACAACGGGCTTTAGTGGGAATCAAACCCGAAGTGGTGTTGGATTTAATTAAAGCACTAAAAAGGAACAAGGCGCCGGGCAGAGATTTTATTACTGCTGAGGCCCTGAATATATGTCCCCAATGGTGGGCTAACATGCTGGCTAAATATTTCTCATATATAAATCAGACCCTGCAAGTGCCTAAGGGATGGGGTGACAGTGAGATTGTTCCCATATTTAAGAAGGGAAATCCATTGGATCCGTGCTGCTACCGCCCAATAAGTCTGCTGCCCATAATAGGGAAATTGTACTCTAGAATTTTGTTGGGTCATCTAGAGACTTGGGCCCAGAGGGAGAATCTTATACCGCTGGAACAGGCAGGGTTTAGGAAAAATAGATCAACTTCTGACAACGTTTTTGCTCTCCAGCATATAATCACCAAGTATATTAGAATAAGATCTGGATCCCTGTTTCTGGCCTTCATAGATCTACGTAAGGCATTCGATTCCATATCACGACTCAAATTGTGGAGAAAGTTGTTGGAGTGGGGCATTGACGAGCATTTGTTAGCTTTGCTCATCTACGTGCACTCTGATAATTTAGCTACGGTTAGGCTGGGGAGGGATGGTGACCAGTCTCGGCCGTTCAAGGTAGTTAGGGGAGTCAGACAAGGGTGTGTTCTGGCTCCCCTGCTTTTCAACTTGTTTTGGGGGGATCTCCCTGGATGTTTTCTCAAGGAATCTGCTCATGCCCCTAAGATTGGTAGCAGATTAACGAATATCTTACTATATGCAGATGACTTGGTATTGATGGCTCAGACAAGGAAAGGCCTTCTATACCAGCTTAAGACCTTGATGGAATACTGTTCTACAAATGAATTGGTGCTCAACCCCCTAAAGTCACAGGTCATGGTACTAGGGAAGAAGAAATTATCTAGCGGCTTCTGGCCTGCAGGGAATGAGTCTCTAAGGCAAGTAGAGTCGTATGTGTACCTGGGGGTTACATTTGCTCAAAATGGTACATGGACCAGACACAGGAAGTGTCTGGCCCTGAAAGCCAGTATAACAGCTAGAGGGATCTTGAGGTTGGCTTCAGATTCCCCAGGTATTGCCATCTCCACGGTTCTGGGCGTGTATAAAGCTAAGATTCAGGCTTTACTGACTTTTGGGGCAGAGGTATGTGTTGGGGGGAATTGTCAGCCCTTAGAAGTAGTCCAAAACAAATTTATAAGGTATCTGCTGAGAGTCTCACAGTCAATCCCAGCAGCTGTTATTCGTGCGGAAACTGGGATCATAGCTATTGCCTCTCTTTGCAAGCTGCAGTTACTAAGGTTTTGGACCAAGTTATACCATCAGGACGAAACCTCCCTCGCAGGCCTGTGCCTGAAGGAAGAGCTGGAGTATGAAGGTGTTGGGAACTATCCCTGGCTCTCCTGGACAGTTACGTGTCTGAGGGAGCTGGGTTTTTCTTTCCAGCTCTTCCAGGGTAAATCCTGTACTAGCCAAAAGTCTATGATAAAGCAAAGGATCTGGGATATGGCGAGACAGGAGGACATGGCCAAACTTTTGATCTGGAGAGTTGCCCCCTATTACCATGTGGTGAAAACAGTTCACCAGTTTGAGAGTTATCTGGATGGGTTGGGCAAACCGAGTTTACGTAGGGCGTTTGCATGCCTTCGGTTTCAGCAATTTCCATCTGCCATCATTGAGGGAAGACACAGGAAGGTCCCACGGGAGTTTAGAACATGTCCCTGTAATACATCAGAAATCGAAGATCTCCCCCACTTTCTCTTTAGATGCCCGTTGTACCAGACTTTAAGGGCAGTTTGGCTCGAGCCAATACGGGGGTTTGCTACGTATATGCGGGGTCAGGCGGGGTTATCAGCTTTGCTCGCTCCTAATGATATGGAAACAGTGAAGGTGGTGGCACACTTTACTTTATTAGCTATGAGAGAGAGAGAGAACTGGATAGAATGAATCCTCCCAGTATTGATGTTCTTCCTTGCTGTCATATATATTTGCTTTTGGATAAGGGGGGATTTGTGTCAACTGATATGTGCCTCTCTTTTTATTGACCGGATAATGTTCCCTGTTAGGCTTTCTACTCAGCAGCGGAAGAAAGTGCCAGATTAATTGTAGTTTAAATGATGTGTGTATTAATTTTGTTGTTTATTGTTTTGGTTTGGTTTGTCTTGTTAATTGTTTTTTAAGGCGATGGCGATGGCGAAAGCTTAAAGCCATAATAATAAAAATTAAAAAAGAAGCTGTACCATGCTAATCTCTAAGATTAGAGACCTGCTCCTGACTGTATAACAGTAGTGTACAATTACAACAGCGAGAATCTGGAGTAGCACTGAAGGAATAAGAACACAAGTGCCATGCTGGGTCAGATCAATGATCCACCTAGCACAGCATCCAGTCTCCAACAGTGACCAACTCTGTTAGAGCATTGATGTTTGTTGGTTATGACTGTATTTAATGAGCTGCTCAGCTTCTATAGTGACAGATAAAGTAAAGAAACCTGCAGGATAAGACATGTTGGTTATTCAAAGACCATATAATAGTTTCACTCAGTTGAGCCTTAGCATGCAGTTACTCCCCACCCTGCCATACCATGAACCTGTAAAGAATGAAAGTAGGTTGGGGGGTGTTTTAAGTGAACAGTTTCTCTGGGCTTGCCCTTTTCTGTTTTGAGTTTTCTCCCTGCCTTTTTCCTTATGAACTTTGTTGGTTTCCAAATCTCCTTTTGCTTCTTTCTGTTTTTCTTTTTGCCTATGATTTTTTGAGGGAAAAGAGGTGCAGCTTTTTATTATTATTTTTATTTATACTCTATCCTAGTCCAAAAATGGCTCAGGCTGGCTTACATTAATTTATTTTAAAAGTACATAATGCATATTTTTTAGAAGGTCTCACCCCTTTCCATCCCAACCACTCCCATGCCTTTCACACAAACGGGCTCTCCATCCCCAGACACTCCCCCATCTCTCCTGGAAGAGCACCCACCCCACAAGGAGTTCTTTTCTGCCCTCATCGCATCCACTAAATCACATCCAGTGGAGCTTTTCCAGTGGTGCAGAGGCTGATCAGTCCGGCCTCTCTCCATCTGGAACTGGAATTTTCCAGTGCCTGCTGTGATGTTTGCTGATTTTTGTGTGGATAAAATTGCTCAAATTCACCATGATCTCGATGCTGCACAGTGGAAGTGCGGGTACGGGAAGCCCCATCATGTCAGTTGTGGGATCAGTTTCAGTGGGTGTCATCCGCCGATGCGGTGGATGTCCTTGAGGGTGTCCATGCCACCTGTTGTGAATTAGATCCACGCCCACCCTGGCTGGCAAAAGCCAGCCAGGAGCCATTAGGGCTGTTGCTGACAGGGGTAGTCAACACCTCCTTTAGGGAGGGCAGGGTGCTGAGCCTTCTGAGAGGTGATGGTGCGGCCCCTGCTCAAGAAGCCATTTTGAACGCTGACTCCCTGACCAGTTATCGGCCGGTCTCTAAAAAGGTTATTGAGCGGGTGGTGGCATGGCAGCTGCAGGGGCATCTGGACTGGGTCGGTTTCCTTGATTCCTTGCAGTCTAGATTTTGCCCCGGATTTGGCACGGAGACCGCACTTGTGGCTTTGGTTGACGACCTGTGCCATGAATTAGATCAGGGCAGATCCTCAATTTTGATCTTACTGGATCTGTCGGTGGCATCTGATACCATTGACCACGAGCCATTGGTGGCGAGGCTGCGGGACCAGGCTGGGGTGAGCGGAATTGTTCTTGAATGGCTCCGTTCATTCCTGGCAGGGAGAACTCAGCGTGTGGTTTTTGGAGAATGTTCGTCGTCTCCCCGGACTCTCCCACAGGGTTCCATTGTGTCCCCCACTCCTGTTTAACGTATATATGCAACCGCTGGGCGAGGTCGTGAGAGGGTTCGGCGTACGATGTCATCAGTACACTGATGATACACAGCTTTACCTCTCATTTTTGGGAGACCCAGGCCCAACAGTCTCAGTGCTTACCCGGTGCTTGGCAGCTGTAGGGGACTGGATGAGGGAAAACTGTCTGAGGCTGAATCCTGACAAGGCAGAGGTGATGCTGGTGGCTAGGGCTGAGGGGGTGGTGGCTCCCACCATTGGTGGGGTTTGCCCCCCCTTGGCCGCCCAGGTCCGTAGTCTGGGGTGCTCTTCAACCCGTAGCTCCTCCTGGACTGTCAGGTGGAGGCTGTGGCTAGAGGAGCATTTTACCAATTACATCTGCTGCGATGGCTTCAGACGTATGGCTTGGACTCGGATCTGGCCACTGTCATTCATGCTTTCATTACCTCCCAACTGGATTACTGTAACGCACTCTACGTGGGGCTACCCTTGACAGTCCAAAGGCTGCAGCTGGTGCAGAAGGTGGTGGCCTACCTCCTACCAGGGATGTGTCACCGCGAGCACATTAAACCGGTGCTCCAGACTCTGCACTGGCTGCCTATTGTCTTCTGGGCCCAATTCAAGCTGTTGGTTATGACCTATAAAGCCCTAAACGGTTTGGGTCCTGGTTATCTGCGAGACCGCCTCATGCCTCGGGCCATCTTGCGGCCCCGGAGGTCAGGTGGGGGTGCCCAACTTGAAGCCCCTCGGGTACAGTGGATAGCGACAGCAGGGACGGCGTTCTCGGTGACCGCGCCTCAGCTGTGGAACTCTCTCCCGCTGGAGGCCCGCCTTTCCCCAGACCTCCCCTCCTTCCGTAGAAGTTGTAAGACCTGGTTGTTCTGCCAGGCCTTCGAGGAGGGGGGTATTTTATAGCCACTATTATAAATTTTATATTATGTGCCCTTTTTATTAATTGTTTTTATTTATATGATATATTGTATTTTATTGATTTTATTGTTATTTTATATTATGTTATATTGTGTTGTACGCTGCCCCGGGTTGCCTATGGGCAAGAGGGTTGCGGGATAAAAAAAAATTGTAAAGTAAAGTAAATGTAAAGTTATCACTCCTCCTTGAAACCCCCAGGTGGGTGCACTGCTTTATAGAAGGCACCAGGCTAGCAGGGTCCTTCCTCCTTCAGGCTAGGGCATTCAGTGTGGTACCTGAAGCAAACATCCAGGGAGGACTTGATGTTGCTCACAGCCTGGGGGTGGGATGGTGTAATCAAAGGCCCACCAGCATCTGGTGGGGAGAGACTCTGTACCCTTGGTTTGTTTCAGTCCAAGAACTTTTGGCAAGTCAGTTTCCTGTTACAGCTATAGTTGCAATTTGTAGCAGAAGGAAAACTAAATTTTTTAAGTGGATACAGTAAGACTTGGGACATTACTCACACTAGCAGTGTCTTGCCGCTTTTGCTGCACTGCCTTGATCTAGGCAACCAAACCTATTCTACTTTCAGCACAAATAACAAAATTTGGGTTTGTGACTAAAACCTGGTATGCTAATTAGCAGTTTTGCAAACACACAGTACAACCATACAAATTGCAACTAAGACCGTGGATGAAACCAGCTATGATTAAAAAACACTTGTATATTAGTAAACAATTTATATAGCCCTAGTAGTGTGCCTACCCCTGATGAACAGCCACAACAGGTCTCTTCCCTGAGGGACTTACAGCCTAGGGTGGACAAGGAAGGGCAGACAAAGGGGAGGAAACACAGCGAGAGAGGGGGATACATTCATAAAGTTGAGATGGTGGATATGCTTAGCTTAGTTACAAGGGGAGGAGAGGAATCCTGACGCATAATGCTGTAGAGTGATAAATGTCAGGCAGGAGCTAGGGAAAGCCTGATAGAAGCAGGAGGTGGGGTTTTAGGAGGAAGCAAGTTCTGTGGTGGAAGGAGACGAAGCAGGAAATGAGGACAAAGACTCGGGGCACTTTCTCACATGCGTTAATACACCCTCGTCAGCGCTACAGGAAGTCCAGGACTCAAAAGATGCGTAGCTTCTGTCTTGTGGGAAGGGCAGAAATGTGGTTGTCAGCAAACATAAATGTCCGACAAAATACTTTTTCCTTACCATCAGATGTGCATGTTTGCCAGCAAAGATCTGCATTTCTGCCCTTCTCCATAAAAAGCAAGCTGTGCATCTTTTGAGTCCGGGACTTCCCCGCAGCGCCAACGGGTTCATATTAATGCATGTGAGAAAGCGCTCTCTGTCCTCACCTTCAAATCCTGAAAGACTGAGGTTTGAATTGGCATCATCAGTAAAGCTGCAGCACTAAAATTCATTCATCAACAGAGCCACTCAAGGGTATGATGGCTTGCCCCCCAACACATTTTTTTCTGTAGTGTAGGTAAGACTTAAGAATATACAATTCATCCATTTTTCCTTTTCATGGATGCTTTACACAAACTGACAATGATATGGTCCCTGTGCTCACGGTAGTCACTGGTGCTCAGTATTGCTAACATGTTTTTAAATGCTTTTCTAAAGTCCAAGCTGCTGGAATTGTGAGAATCTCATCCTATCATGCGTAAGCATTGTTTCTCAAAGCCACATTATTGTCAGGGGGTGGGGTGTCTGACTTAGTAGGTCAGAGACGTCAGATGCATAATATTTGAAGTTAGGTTTGGCAGCCCTGAGTAAGTCTTTAGCGAGGCCAGGCAAAACTGGTATAGACCATGCCATGACTCACTGGTATCAGTCCTCCTCAAACCTATCTGTGCTATATAAAACTACAACCTGCCTGTGTGTAGTTCACCTAAAAGTTTCTAGGGGCTTGCACTGGTGAAGAGTACAGTTATACACATCCTTTGGTCTGTCCCCAAATTCAGACAAGGCCTGAAACTGCGCCCTGGAGGTAGCTTTGGTAACCTGAGGTTGCAACAATCTGGAATGCAAAAGATAAAGGCGAACATTTGGGCTCTACTCCAAGGTCTGTGCATTCCCCGTACAAAGCTATCCATGTGCACACAGGGTGCCCCGGGTAAAGTTCCCCACCTCCCAACTGTGCTGCCATCCACATACATTGCTGAAGCCCCAACTTTCCCTTTACTGGGTGGGGGTATACACTGCTTAAGGGGCACCATCAGAGATGTGGGGTTTCTGGGAAATTTTAAGTTAGAGTTTTCCGATGCAAACTTTTAAAAAAAATCCAATGCCCTAAATCAACGGATTTAATTCAGCATGTTTAGCCTGTACTTAGTGAACAAAGCTCAAAAGTACACTATGTTGAATTTTATGTGCTGGATAAGTATCTCAAAAGTTTTATAATAGCCAAAAGTAGTTAAACTGAAATAGATTTGGATTTTTTTTTTTAATAAAGTGCACTTAATGTGGTTTAAATGTTCAAACAAATTCAAAGCTTTACTAGGATGTTATTTTTATTGGAATTCGATATTGGTATCCATACATTAGGTTACTAATTAATCGTATGAAACAATGCATTTTTAGAACCAGAAAAGTTTCCACCCCATGTCACTGGGCACCTTGCACACACACACACTCTGCATGTGCATATGGGTAGGTTTGGTCTATGCATGCAATATGGATATGTTACAGCAAGACTGGGTTGAGGGCCAAATATCGCTACAGCATAAGATATAGCTCCTGGGTTTTTTTTGTAGCTTTATTGGTGATGGAATCCAAGTAAGTTCAGGTGATGTTACTAAAGGAAAGTGGATATTATGATTGTTGCTATGACATTTGTGACATGATCAAAGCACAGGGCAAGGTGGATGACCTTGGCCGGGCAGTGCTGAACAAAAGCGAGTATGTCTAGGTAAGAGTGGCGGAGACTAGCAAGGAGGAGGTTGCAGTAATTAAGGCACAAACTGACAAGAGCATGTACTAGAGTGTTGGCAGCAGAAGCAGTAAGGGTGGGCTGGATTTTTGCAATGTCAGTTAGAGAAGTGACTCGGCAACCGACTAGATCTGAGCTACAAAGGAAAAAGAAGAGACAAAGATGAACCCCAGACTATGTGCCTGCAGGACAGGCTGGATGGTGACACCATCAATGGAAATTCAGAGAAAGAGGGAAAAAGTTGCTTGAAATGATTCAAAGCAAAAAAAGATGCCAAAACACGATTTCTGCCACTTACTGTTCCCTTTATGATGCAAAAGATCTCAAAACTGTGTAATCTCCAGAGCCTGGAGATTATTATAAATGGGACCCATGTTCACTGCATTTTCCCCCTTGCCACCAATGGGGAAAATGCTGTTAAGCTTGGGTCTTTTAGTTTATAAAGAGCTTAATGATAACAGCAAAGGGAAGTTTTCAATTTTTCAGAAAGAGGATCTGGTTACTTCTAGAACAGCTCTACCCTTGACCCATGCCCCTCAACTTCTCATTTTTCAAATTTGAGAGTTTTCAATTGAAGCAAAATGAATTTAGCTGTTGCACATATTTGCTGATGTTACAGGGCAAGGAACAACTTCATGGAACCCCATTGTCAAAGATTAGGGACAGATTGTCTCCTCAGTCTGAGTTTTGACTCCCCTTTCCTTCCTCATGCAAAGCACAGGACAGTAGTTCTTTGTTCCAGGTTAAGTGTACTAGGTCAGACTGCAAACTAGTTGACTTAAAAGCAAATCAATTTCTTGATTTTGTTGAGTTTGTCACAAAATTGACTACCTTAAAGTCAGGTTTTTCTCCACCCATAGTTTTAGGGAAAGGGATCATTTCAAGGATTTAAAGCAAATGATTAATTTCAAATACGGCTCTAAGGCTTATTTATTAAGCACAACAGTCAGTGCTGGAAAGCAAACACTGCCATAAAGCACTATAGCACAGTGTGGTTAAGGGTGGGTATAAGTCATATAGACAGCTTTAGTGCAGAAGACATCAGTTTACACCCCATGTTTACTGTAAACTGAAAATGTTGATGTTTGACCATATCAAGTTGCTTTCCCATGCTCATTATTGTACCACTCAATTTGGCTGGTTGCTCCCCACATTAGCAGTCACAGGAGGAGTCCCATCAAGTTCAGTGGAATGAATGTTACAACATCAGATGAATTCAAAAAAGTACAATACTGTGTAAGCACAGTAAGCACACGCAGTAAGCATACATTCTACAATACTGTGTAAGTTAATTTTAGAGGAATGAAATTCATGTTGACTAGGACCTAATCATGCAAATAAGACCACTTAAAAAAAAAACACACACAAGAAAACATATTAAAAAGTATATTTATAAAAAAACACTAAAAATGAAGAATTTGCTACATGGCACAATTCCAGAAATATGCTCCCTCTACAGTACTGCATGGAGCCCCATTGAGATTATGTACTGGCCAAATACAGTTTCTTCAAAGCATCTCTGTGCCAAAAACATGGTCAATTGCCTATTTAAATACAGTCAGGTACTGGCAAGAATAAGCAGGTTTGGCAGAAAGAAGTTGGATAGTTTACATATTGCTATACATGTTTAAGTCTGAAACTTACTTCCCTTTAATACTATCGAAGTCAAAGGGCGATTAAAGGGGTGCAGTCCTAGCAAAACAAGTTAAGCCCAAGTCACCCCATCATTCCATAGGCATTAAAAGTATTTCAGTACTCACAAAAAACCACCTTCAGAACATGATTAAATAGTCTACCAGATGTACAGTTGATTTTTTAAAAGTGTCTAATATTTAAGAAGCCTACTGCATTTTCTTTTCCTTTAGAAGCAAGCAGGCTAATACATCCACTTGAATTTCAATGAAGAGATCAACAGCTGCCAGTTCTAAAGTTCCAGTGTCTTTTGTGATAGTTTTCTCAGAATCACATTAAAAAAAAACACCTGAAGACTTCTTTCTATGTCTAAATGAAGTCATTTTGTCTACTACAAACAGCCTTAATAAGTGGTCTTAGTTGTGTTTGAACTGGAAGTGTAGGAGTGAGATTTCTTTGAGTATTTACCTGAAGAGAGGGAGACTTGCATTCTTCTTGTAGTACGCACACTTCGACAAAAAAGAGCATTTTTAAGATTGTCTCTAAAGTCTTTTGAAACAAAGTAATAGACAAATGGATCGATGCAACTGTTTAGACTAGAAAGGCACAGTGCCGTTATGTAGAATGCATATGCATTGCTGATGCCATAGTTCTTTATCAGAGAATAATGCACTATAAGCAGAACATTACTGGGTGTAAAACAGATCAGATACATGGAGAGAACTGCAATAATGAGCTTGATGGCTCGTCTCCGTTTCTTCCCAATGTTTACGTCAGTAATGGAGGCGTTCAGAGTCTTGATCATTAGTATGTAGGCAACAGCAGTGAGAACTGCTGGGAATAAAAAGACTCCAATTACCAGAGAAAGGAAATAGTTATACATGTCATGAGCCAACACATTCTGGGGCAAAACATCATGACAAGTAGTGATGTTAAGATTTGAAATATAAACTGTTTGGTCAACAAGATATAATGGAATAGTGCCCAGCAAGATGAGAATCCATATTGCAATTGACATTCCCAGGGCAATTTCAGACTTCTTTCTTGAGTGCAATATGGGGTTCACAATTACCCAGTATCTTTGTACACTGAGACATGTCATGAAAAGAATGGAGCAGTACATATTTCCATAAAAAAATCCAACAAAAACTTTGCAGAGACCTTCACCATAGATCCAGTTATTACCATTCAAATGGTATGCAATCTTCAGCGGGAACCATACGATAAACAGAAGATCTGCCAGTGCCAGATTAGCCATATAAATCACAGCTGGGTGTTTCTTTTTTGTCCTGAACAAGAACACGCATAAGTCCATGGTATTGCTTGGTAAACCAATGATAAACACGATGATATAGACCAAAGGAAGAAAAATCGTAGTCAGCTTTCCAGTAAGGATTTTTGCTGCATAGTCATCCACATTGTATTGTTTTTCAGAGCTATTGCTTCTATTATCCTTTTGACCAATAAAACTTCTTCCTTTTGAACGGTTGGTTTCATTGCTCACTAAGAAAAAAAAAAAGAAGAGATTTAGTAATAATCCTGCTAAATTAGATGTGCTACTTTTTCAATTGTAAATGCTCATACAGTATAACAAATTCTATGGAATTAAAGGCCACTAAAATAAATATTGAACCTGGTCACTATGCCTTTTACTGTCCCTATCATTTTAACTTTTGTATTACCCAATGGTAATTTAGGTTCATTTACGGTATCAGATTTGTATTATTACGGTAGGCCACCAAGCACTCTCTCTTGTCTTTTTGGTGGAATGTAGCTGATGAACAATTATACTCTATTGCTGTCTGGTCGGCTTAAAGTCAGAGCTCAATAAAGTAAACAAGTCTTATGACTACTTACAATTACCTCACGTGCAATCAGTCCTTAGAAGACAGGGAAGAAAGCAAACAACAAAAATGAAATTTCTCATTTTTGTTATTGCAACAACAAAAACAAAACACAACAAAATCAATCATGATAACAAAAGTTGTTATTGTCTAGCAGCCTGGCATGTGTTTTTTGGAGGGAAATGTGGTAGTTGATGCCAAAGCGTATATGCCAAAGTGATAAAGCCTATCTGTCCAAACTATAGTCAATATGTTAAATGTATCCCACTGGGTCAACAGACCTGGAAGGGTGGGCCCCGAGTTATGCTGTACTGTTGTATATTTTTTTTAATGTATCTTACTGTTATTGTTACATGTTTATTCAATAAAAATACATTGTTCTTGTCATTTAGAATCATTTAATGTATAGGTGCAGTGTGTGTAGGAGAACCCTTGTTTTCAGTATTCATGCGTATTTCATAAAGACTTCCTATTTCTGGACAGGGGGCAGGAAAAGACAGCTTCTGGATGGGGGAAGCTTTTTCAGAACCTCTTTAAGAAACCAAGAATGTTCAGTTTCCAGATCACTTTTAAAAGATGCAGAAAAGTTTTAGACTTGCATCAGTAGCACTCTTGAGAAGAGTTACTGTGCCATAATACCCTTGAAGAGGAAGGATCCGCACTACAGTGTCAAGTACTTTATAAGTCATTAATCAGTTGTGGGTAATACTAACTTCCCATTACACTATACATGCTTAGAGGTTTAAAAAAAGAAGATTGCTATACAGGATTACAATGAAAGTAGAATGCTCATGTTCATCCTATCTATGGCTAGGATAAACATGAGCATTCCACCTTCACTGTAATACAGAAGTAAAATGTAATTATAATGTAAAAATGAAGACAAATTACCAGTGGCTAAAAGTCTCAAACAGCCAGGAAGCCTAACTATTTCATGAGGTGTTATACAAGCAAGTAGCCTATAGCACTTTAGATGGAGACAAAACAGTTCAGATGATATCTTTTACTGAACTAACTTCTGTTGGAGAGAATATACAAAACTTTCATACCCTCACCAAAAAAAGTTGGCCAACAACGTATCAGCTGAATTACTTTGTGTCTATTACATAGGACCAATATGGCAACATCTTGCTATACCACTTACAGATTTATAGATGAAACTACTATCAGTGCATACGATAAGCATCCATTGCTAAACGTACATTGCATTCATTCATTATTATAGGAAGCATGCTACTTCACAGGATATATTTAAAATCCAATAGAATTAAAATTGCTAACTTGTGTTTAAAACATCTTTATTAGAAACCCCAAATTAAGTCACATTTTATAGTCAGTTTATGCAGAGAGTGGAACCCAAGCATTAACCAAAAAAGGAAATTAGAAATGCCAACTAAAAGGAGCCAAAGAGCAAGTATTTTAGTTATGCATTCTCTCTAAACACATTTGGAATCAAGTTTGTCTACTACTATTATCCTAACCAACTAATACTGCTTTGTTATGCAAATGTATTTTAGGTCAGATAAAAGGTGATGCATTTGGAGGAGGGTGTTCTCAATTATTGTGGAAAAGTAAGATGCAATAGTGTGCACTTGCAACTAGCTTCATACTACCCAAGTTGGTCAGCCACCCTGCTCATTTGAAAAGGCTGAACAATTCAGAAGGCTATCACTGCAAGAGTCATTACATGCGCAGTTAGCAAAACACGTATTTAAAACCCCTAACTCAAATGGACATTTGGACCAACCAGGTGGGGCAAACACCAGCAGGTAGCTGGGGTAATGTGGAGACAGGGACAAGCAGGGAGAGCATGGTAGCAAGGGAGAGCTGCCAACACTACCATGCTCTCTCCACTTATTCCTACTCCTTCCCCCCCTCCCCCCCAAAAGCCCTGGAGAGCAGTGGTGCATCCCTAGGGGAGCCGCTGCTACTCCCTGGGACCTGCCTCTCTGCAAGGGTCCAACTGGTAGCAGCAGGAGAAGGTCCTGGAAAGTGACAGCAGGAGTCACACGAGAGAAAAAGAAAATCCTGGGGAGCAGAAGTCTGATTCACCCAAGACCTTCCACCACTACCACTGCCGCTGCTTCCCAGGCCCACAAACTGTTACGTGTACACAACCCCATACATGCTCAGGACGGCCCACGTTGGCAGTCCTGAATGCGTACAGGGTGCAACGTTCATCGATGCAAACAAGGTTTAAATACAGTTAATATTTCTATTGGCCAGTGCTTAAACCTGTAAAACTGTGTGGCCAAACTAAAATCTTGGTGGCTTTCAGCTACTTACAACTAGGTGTTCCAACTTGGTAATTATAGTTTTAGTGTGGATGGGCCTTTAGTAGCAAAGATAGATGAAATCTCATACATCTCCTTGAGAGTAGAGGATGTAATCCAGCATCTCACAAGTGGAGCCATCAGCATGATTTTGTGCAGTCATGGCCTGCCCATCATTTCCTCCCTGGAAAGTTCTAGTTAGGGTTGCCAACTTTCCTTACCACCTACTGCCTCCAGTGATCCTCATTCAAAATGATTTGCTCGAGCAGAAACAACAGAAGCGGATGTAGCAGGCTGTGGCCAGTAAGAGAACTGTTGTTTGGGCAGGAGACAGAAGCAGTGGCCAGAAGAGGACAGCAGAAAGTAAGAGAAGGGAAGAATCCCAATGGAGGAGAAGTGCAGCCACCGATAAAAGTGGTTTAAGAACCATCTATACACAGCAACCACAACCAATATTTAAAGAGATGCTACATGAAGATGTCCAAAAGAAAAAATAAATGTCTCTTGCATTGATAATTCAGGTGGGCTCTTGCATGGATAGTTCAGTTCAATAAAAAAATTCACAAAATGACCAAGATTGTTCATATTTCACAACAAATCTGACAGATTAATACCACTAAAGCACAGTCCTTGGCAGAGTTTACATTGCCAAGTGACTTGTGACAGTGACGCTTCACTGACACTGACAGTGACGCTTCACTGACAGTCATACCACAAATTCAACCACATATGTCAGCACATTTGACCTGGAATCAGTTAAATCAGATTCACTTCATAGTACATTCAAGGACTTAAACATACAAAAACTGTGTGTTTATATAGCTGTGCTGACAAAAGCTCATGAATTAATACATATTTGTTAATCTTTAAAGTGCCACTGGACTCTCAATACGTTTACATGGCATTTATGTGAAATTTTTGTAATGCAAACTACTAATAGTCTCTATTATTACTATTGTTATTAAGAAGAAAGAAGAAGAAAGAACTCCTTATTGAACAGTGAGGCTGATACACAACAGGAATACCTTAACTCAGAGATGGGACGCTTCAGTTTATATTTGGCTCCTGGCTCCAGTTCCTGTGCCCAAGCATTGAAAAAGAGTGAGCTCAGGAGATGGGAGCAGAGATGAGGGGACACACACACAAGGATGGCAGAATCCATAATATGGCTTCTTCTCTTCCTTTCCCCACCCCAAGCACACCCTTATCCCCAACTTCTATTCACTCTCCAGCACTTGTACTAATTTTCAAAACAGCCCCTGCGAGTGGAAAAGGCCTACCATTGGATTAACTTTTTGAAGACCTTAAAATACGAATCTCAAAAAAACATGATTTTTTCCACCTTGAAAACAAACTCTGCAAGATTTAACATTTTTCATTAGGCAATACATAACATACATAGTGCCATATTGGGTCAGACCAATGGTCCATCAAGCCCAGCACCCGTCTCCAACAGTGGTGAATCACAGTCGCTTGGAAGTACCCCCCAACAGGTCACAATGGGATGATCCATTCCCCATTTGCTACCAGCTCACAAGGTTACATTCCTTAAACTCACCTCTGACAAATAACTGCTAATGGGCCTATCCTGCAGAAACTTGTCCAATCTTGTTTTAAACCCAGCTATACTACTGGCCTTGACCACATCTTCTGGCAACAAGTTCCACAACTTAATTGTGCGTTGAGTTAAAAAATACTTTCTTTTATTTGTTTTAAATCTGCTACTTGCTAGTCTTATGGAATGTCCCCTAGTTCTGTTACTATTTGAGAAGGTGAATAACCGTTCCGTATTTATGTGCTCTACACCGCTCATGATTTTATAAGCTTCTATCATATCCCTTCTCACATCTCTTCTCCAAGCTGAAGAGCCCCTAACTTGTCTAACCTCTCTTCATAGGGGAGCCGTTCCATACCCTTGATCGTTTTTGTTGCCCTTCTCTATACCTGCTCTAGTTCAACTATATCTTTTTTGAGATGGGGTGATCAGAACTGCACACAATACTCAAGGTGTGGTCACACCATAGATTTATATAGTGTCATCATGATATTTTCAGTTTTATTCTTTATCCCTTTATGAATAATTCCTAACTTTGCTTTTTGACCACAGATGCTCATTAAGCGGAGGATTTCAGTGTATTGTCCACAATGACCCCAAGCTCCTTTTCCTAAGTGGTAACTCCTAATTTAACTCCAATTGGTTATCATAAGAAAAAAAAAATAGTAAAGCCAAAAGCCCAGAAATCCTGGTTTTCTGAGATCAGAATAATTTCAGGCAACTGAACTCTACTTCCAGCAAGGAATGTTTTTATTCCTTTTACATGGAGACTGGTTTTACACTCAACTAAAGAGAATCCACGTTATCAGATTCTATAAGCGCCACTCCCAAGTAGCATCAGTGGCAAGAAGCACTTCACTCTGTTCATCCAGAACGTTTTGGGCCAGTTTTCTTTCATTTAGAAGTCTCATGTTATAATTTATGCTTGTGACCTTCAGACTGGATTACTGCAATCCATTCTGTGCAGTTAAGGGCAGCTTGCTGCTTAAAACAGGTGTGGGGAAATTCCAGGCTTTGGGTCAAATTTGCCTGCAGCTCATTTTTATTCAGCTTCACAATTCCTGGATCCTACCCCTGGATCCAGCCCTACCCTCAACACTGAAAAGAATGAACAAGAGAAGTGGAGATTATTATTATTATAAGCACTTGTATAGCAGCAGCTGCGTACCTGGCACTTTACAGAACAATGAGATGGACACGGTCCCTGCGTCTTCGATACTCACCTCTCCTTTAAACCTTACATCAACTCTGTTGCCAAGTCCTGTCGTTTTGTCCTCTAACATTGCTCGGATTCACCCCTTTCTCTCTGTCTCCTCAGCCAAAACCCTTGTTCATGCTATGGTCATCTCCTGTCTTGACTACTGCAGCCTCCTCCTTGCTGGCCTCCCCTGCTCTCATCGCTCCCCCCACCCCCTTATCTCCATCCAAAACTCCACTGCTGCTAGGGTCATCCACTCGGCCCCTCGCTTCGACCATGTGCAGCCTCTCCTCTCCTCACTGGCTCCCCCTCCCCCAACGCAGCCTTCACAAACTCCTATTTACTTACAAAGACCTTCACAGCCTGCCCCCCCTTACCTCTCAGCCCTTATCTCCTTACACACTCCTGTATGCACTCTCCGCATCTCCTCTATCCCCTCCCTTGTCTCCCCTAACAAGCATGAACTCAAAAACAGGGAATGGATCCATGGCAAAGATCCATGACCCTCTCCCCTATCCTGACAATACCCTTTAGCACCTCTGCCCCCAGGTCCTATCTAGCCAGAGGAACTTGTACTAATTTTCACAGGAGGAAAAAGATTCTTCATCCCTGGCATACAATATTAGTTTTCCAAAACAAGCAGTGGTTCCACATTTGCTGCCTAGTGTTAATATTATTCAAAACGTTGAGGATGTTGCTTCATACTGAGTTCTCTGGGGCAGAATCATGTCTTCTGTGTGTGGAAAGTACCTAGCAAGCCTCACACACTATAAGAAACAATCATCCCCATTCTAATGGTGCTTCAGAGACCATCGTTCCATTTACAAATCTCTCATAATAAACCCCACTATGCAAAAGGAACGGATATTCTCAGGGCTTAACAGGGAGGGGGAGGGAGCCAGCAATTAAATTCAAGGGGAGGCTGAGTCCTGGGAGTGTTCCCAGTAGGAGTGTGCATCCAAAACATGAAAGACCAGGCAAAGGCTGATATTGGCTATTTTGGGGTTGAAAATAAAATCTAGAAAAAGCCTCAATGGTTTATTTGGCTTTCATTAATGACTTTCCAGCTTCCATCCCCTGGCACTGGGCCACCATATAGCTTAACTCATAGGAACTCCCATTTTATATTCAGCTGTAAAGAGACAGGTTAGTTCAGTGGTTGGGTTGCTAGTTGGAGAACAACAACATGTTTCCTTTCCATAGTCTGACAAGTTCTGGGCTGGAAGACATAGGCTTCTGGAACAGGCTGGGCCCTGGCAATTTTTTTATTTTTATTTTATTTTTAATTAAGCACTGGATATTCTCAGTGGAGGGTGTTTGTCTAGGTTTGGAGACATCTAGTTTCCAGGCATGGTGTAACCCCATCTGCTCTCAGACACCAGGTGCTCACTGTGGAGGGCATTAAATGTGCATTGTAGGAAGGGTCCCACCGAGGTAAATAGTTGACACAAGATTGCCATCTCTCATGATTTTACTGCAAAGCACTATTGTTTTTTTGAGTTTCTTAAAGCCTAAATCAATTTTAACGTCCATTAAGACCACCACAGAAGCGTTTCACATCCTTATAGAAATCCCTCCAAACGTAACTTGTGGTGGCCCAGGAACCAGGAGATAAGAGAAAATGAGGTATTTTTAAAGCCTCACGATTTTAACCTCCAATCAATTGCGTGTTGAGCATCTGATCTGGGGAGGAGCGGCAGCCCCTACGAGCAGTAGCTCCTCTTAAAGCGTGAATTCCTGCTGCAGGCGTTGTAATGGTGGGGGGGGGGGGGAGACGTTAGTGCCCGGCTCAGTTCCATGAACAGTGGGGGAAGAAAGGGGATGAATCACCCAGGCTGAAGGGAGAGGACGAGTCCCGCCCGTCCCGCGGGGGACGAGGTCGGGACTGAGTTACCGGGGCCCCGGGTCTGCATGCGATGGAGACGGGGGGAGTGTCGCTTAATTTCCCTAGAAGGGGACCAGTCACCCGCAACCGCCGTAGCCCACACCGGTTCCCGCGCTACATTCCCATCGCTGCCCGGGAACGAGCGGGGTCACCGGGGTGTCCCCACCCCGGACGCTCACCTGTAGCAGACGCGGCCACTAGCAACGCGCACAGGACCAGAAGCTGCACCCAGTAGCGGCGGCGGCGACAGCGGCAGCCCCACATCTCCGCACCGTGGCTCGTGCTCTCTGCTTCTGGCCGCTGCTCCCGCGAGTTTCGCCGATACCTGGGAGTGGGTGGAGCCTGGGGCACCTTGGCTCCCGAGCTCCGCCTCCCTGGGACTTTGGGTCTCGCGCCCTGAGAGGGTGGGTGAGCTCAGCGGTCGGGAATGAGGCGCGCGCGCGCGTGAGGCGACGTAAGAGGGAGGCGGGGCGTCCGCCAGTCCCCTCCCCCGGAACCATTCGGCCGTCTAAGCTCGCTGGAGCTGCCTCGGTTCGGCTTTGTGTGTGTGTCTGTCTCTCTCTCACACACAGACCACCCACTGGGGTCGCATTTACAACAGCACGCTGCCGCGTGGCGTGGCAATTTAACGGGCGGGCGTTAAAGAGCGTGGCGGCGGCGGCGGCAGCAGCAGATCCTTGTCTGCTTGGTGCTAGTACCGCGCTTGCACTTAGCTGCGGCACAGCCAGGTCGCTCTGAACTAGACAATGGGGCTTGCAGCAGCATTACAGTCTAGCCTGGCCTAAACTAGCCTCGCTCTTTGTTAAGAGGCCACCAAGTGTTTCAGTCGCTGCCTTTACATCCTTAGGACAGCAATAAAAGAGGCAACTGCTATCCTAGCGTACAATTATAAAAGAGAGTCCCAGGCGGGGTGGGGGGGAGACGTAGGCTTGCCACTTATGCAAATGTTTAAGAAATACTTATGAAAAATGCATGTTGCAGGGCCTGCATTGGCGACTTAGGTGCCAATGCAGGCCCTACAACATGTATTTTTCATAAGTATTCATTAAAAATGTGCATAAGTGGCAAGCCTAGGGGAGAGTGAGGCTGAAGGCCATCAGGGGGAGTGTCTCTTATGCAGGGCGGGAGGTGGTACTGGAGGCGGAAGGAATAGAAGGGTGCTAAAGGTTGCTACCTTGTAAGCAAGGTTCTTCGAGCTGGCTCCAAACAGTCTCATAACTGGGTTGTACATGCATGCCCCCTTCACCTGCCATACCTAGCTCATGAATATTCAAAAGACCCTGAGAGGTCTTGAGCCCACCAATATCTAAAGCATTCCCCCTCACACACTGACTATTTCTTCCAACCCTGAGCTATAATAAAATAATTTTTTGTAGGGAAGGAAAAGTGGGTGTTGTGAGAATGTTTGACGTCATCTCAAAGAACCTTGTTTACAAGGTAGCAACCTTCTGTTCTTCGAGGACTCCTCCCATTCTCATAACTGGGAGAGTATCAAGCCTCATAGGTAATAGGTGGTGGGGATGCTTATTTTAGAGATTAACAGCATAAATTTGTAGATAAGGTAAATATTTATTAAGGTTATACACTTACATGAATAGAGTAGTAAACAGTTTTAAGAAGCAACTACACTAAGGATAGCATTACCCACAGCTGTATCTTGTGCAGTATTCAGATGTAATGCATAATGTTTGGTAAAAGTATGTGTTGATGCCCAAGTGGCAGCTTTGCAAATGGCTGTTGGAGATACATTGCAAAAAGCTGCCATGGATGCCCCGATAGTCCATGAAGAGTGGGCTGTCAGATGAGGAGGAGGTTGCATCACAGACATCTGTAGCACATGGAAATGAGCCACATTTGGATAGTGATTGAGAAGAAACTATGTTTCTCAAAGTAGCTAATGCAAAAGAAACAAATAAATGTTGAGACTTTCTAACAGATTTAATCCTTTCTAGATAATCTAACAAAATTCATTTCACATCCAAAGTGTGAAAATTAGCCTGTTCCGCAGACTGATGCGGTTGTGACATGAACACAGGCAGAACTATCTTTTGGTGGAGGTGATATTTAGATACCACCTTAGGGATAAATTTAGGATGAAGAGAAATTTCCACCCTGTCCTGAAAAAATTGCACGTATAGCCGGGATATGATGATTGCCGCCAGTTCGCTAACTCTATGTAAAGAGGTAATAGCTACTAGAAAAACGTTTTAATGTTAAATTGAACAAATCTGATTCTGTCATGAGTTCAAAGGGAGGTTTCATTAATGTCTTCAGCACTAAGTTAAGATCCCAGTTAGATATGGGAGTAGGCACCTTAGGTAAAGAATTAACGAGACCCTTCAAGAATCTTACTGTTACAGGATGACAAAAATAGACTTTACTCCTGGGAGAACTATATGCTTCACTATAGCTGATAAGTGTACACTTATGGATGAATTTATTGTATGTAATATACTATGAGAATTAATATACTGGAACCAATGACCATATTTGAAAATGCATGTAACTATTGTACCAAAGCTCTGAATTATCTGTACTGATCCAGTAGGCAGGATCTCTAGAAATAGCCAGGTAGGCTATGTGTGGGAAATAATCTCACATGACTTTCACAAACTCCCAACCACATCATCATGTCTTGCAAGACCAGTGATTTACATCATATTGCTGACCAACCGCACCCAGCCTGGAACAAAGCACTGACAAAGACTAAAACAAAGGGGCTTGATGAGAGGGTGCTTGAACACCCCTGAAGAATATCTCCTTCACGCCTGGAGGGGAAGGAGGAGATGTTTCTGCTCAGGGAGTTGCCAACTGACAAGCAGAAGCCATTCAAGCGGCCATCACCCTTTTTGCACCAGCACAGATGATAAAGGCATATCTACTCCCTGCCTGAAGGGAGGGAAAAAGATGTCCTGTTATCAAGTGCCCACCCTGACTAACAAACAAACTGGGAATGTGACCATTAGCACCCAGGCTCCAGATGGATGGGAAAGGGAGATGACAGCCAGACTCTGTAAGATGAATACCAGCAAGCACATTGCACAATCAAGCACCCTGGAATATGCATACTGAAGAACATCTTCTCCCCAAAACACTATAAAAGACTGAAGCAGAGACCAGAACGTTGTCTCAGCGCTTGGCATCTAACTTGGTGTTCGTGGGCTGTTGACCCTTTCCGGGACCCCTCCATAGGGGGTCCTACAACCCTATCTCCTGCTCCTGACAGATGACATCCACCGTTTTGAGCTTTCAAGACATGTAAGACTGACTTTGGGTGTGGGATATTGTATAGCTAGGTAACTGCTGCTGGATCATTACAGACTGGGTTTTATAAATGTGTGAACAACTAAATAAATCTATAACTATGATTTAAGATCCCTTCTATGTGAATGTCTCATATGTGCAAACCAGGGTGTGTGGGTCCCCTGATCCAAAGAGAGCTAATTCCCTAAATCTTAACAGTTACAGGATGACAAAAATAGACTTTACTCCTGGGAGAACTATATGCTTCGCTATAGCTGATAAGTGTACACTTATGGATGAATGAGCCAGTCCTAGTTTAGCTAAAGAGAGTAAATATCGTAAAATCACATCAATATTGCAATTCTTCAAGGGAATAGATTGTTCAGTTAGCCAGTGGGAGAATCTAGTCCATTATACTGTCATATGACCTTTTCGTAGAAGGATTAAGGTCATACTCTATGACTTCCTGAACTTCTAGATCTAAGTCCACTGCTCTGCTCTCACTTCATTTGGATTCTCCATGCAGAGCGGTGCAGTCTTTCAGGTCTGGATGTCGGAGATGTCCATTGTCCTGAGAGAGGTGATCCGACCTCAAAGAAAGGGATGTTCAATCCTGTGCTATGTCAATCAAGTCTGGGTACCATGCACACCTTGGCCAATCTGGGGCTACTAATATTAGATTTGCCCCTTCCGACATCACTTTCTCTGGGACACAAGAGAGCAAAGGCGTTGGGGGGGGGGGCGTACCCCAGAGCAGTGTTCCAACTTTGAGAGAATGCGTCCCCTAGAGATCAGGAGTCATATCCCGCTCAGGTGCAAAACACAGTGCATTTCCTGTTTTGCTCTATAGCAAATAAGCCTATTTTGGGGGGGGACCCCAGTGTTTCACTGGAAGTTGGGAACAGAGGGCAGAGCTCCCACTCATGGTGCTCTGCCCTCATATGACTCAGTATTTCTGCCCTCATGTTCTCTGTGCTAACTACATGAATGGGCTGTATAGATACCCCGTTTTGAATTGCCCAGTCCCAAATCTTTATAGTGAGCATGCACAGTTCTGGGGAATGAGTTCCCCCCTGTTTGTTTAGGTAATAAATGGTCATCATATTGTCTGAGGAAACTTAGAAAGTATGACCTTGGATTTGCTGTTGAAAAGCCTTCATGGCATTTAGAATAGTTTTGGTCTCCCTAGACATTGATACGGAGACCTCGTTGATGTTTCTTCCAAAGGCCCACCACCGACAGGTCCTGCAGGTGTCCTCCCCACCCTGTGAGGGAAGTGTCAGTAGTTAGAAACCTTGTAGGCTTAGGTTCTTTAAAACACATTTCCTGTAACACAAAATCTTTCTGACACAATATCTTTAATGATTCAAGTGCTTGTTAGCATCATCAAAGTCAGGATTGAAATTTTGAATATAACACAATTGGAGTGGTCTCATATGAAGTCTGGCTAAAGCTATGAGACTCATGACTGAGGCCATAAGACCTAGTCATCTCTGATAAGTAACCACTGGTTGCATTCTTTTCATTTTAATGGGAAAAAATCAGTGTCCTAATTTTTCTATACCTTTTTACTGGTGCAAATACCTTAGCTGAACAGAATCTACTATTGCACCCAGATAAGTAATTTTTTGTGTGGAAATGAAATGTTATTTCTTTTCATTTATTGTTAGACCTAAGCTTGTACAGGACTGAAGCATTAGATCTAAATCATCTAACAGCTGATCTGGGCTGTTATTTATAAGGATCCAATCAGCAATCACCGAGGTAAGAAAATATTTTTAATCCTTGCCTCCTTAAAAAGGCTATAGCAGGAGGAGCTGTAACCTTAGCAAACACTCTGGGTGCTGACAAAAGTCCAAATGGAAATGAACAGTATTGGTAATGGCAGTCATTAAAGGTAAAACAAAAATATCTTTTGTAATCATGGTGGACTGGAGTCCTACATGAAAATAGGCATCCTTCAAATCAAGGGAGCCATACGGTAGCAGGGACCCACTTTACCATGGGATTAAGTGTGTGCAGGATCAAGCCCCAGAGTGATGCAACAGTCCACTGGCTAGCTATTTCCAACTCGCATCCAGGCTCTAGTCTTCAGGCCTTCTGGTCAAGGTCGCCTTCCTTCAGGATCCTTCTGTGGCAGCCTCTCAGGAGATGTGCCCTCATTGCTGGTCAGAACAATACTACCCCCAGCAGCCTGTGCTGTCTTCTTTTATATCTCAAGCCACGCCTACTGACTTCTGCTTCTTGTGTGGCCATTTTAGCTCAGTCCAGGTCCCATCTTAGCCCCTCTTAAAGGTACAGCAGTCTGTTCTGGCACAACACTGGGTAATTTCAGACATGACAAAATTGCTGTTCACTACAGTGGACCACAGTGGATCCCCTGTGGTGGCGGTGAGGCCGTGCACATCAGTTTGCTCCTGACCAGATGTTCACCACAGTGAACACCCAGCCAGGATCAAATTGACCATGGTTAGATTGGCCACGGGTCCAGGCCTCAGGGCCGGAATCGTGGTCAGATTGGCCACGATCCGGGATGGGCCTAAGGTAATGTCTGTTACCTTTATCCCAGCCCATATTGTTATCCCGACCGCAGGATGGGATCGGGCACGGCAGCCGCATTGGCCGCTACGCCTGCCTGTCTCCCTAAGGGTGGGCAGCCGGGGGAGTGCGGGGGAGGGGGGCATGCAGCCGCACGTTGCACCGCGCCGTCCCCTCCCTGCACAGCCCCACCCCCTTCCCAATCCCCCTCAAAGATCAGGCCGGCACATCTAAAGGACAGCTGGTCTGATCACAGACCGGAATCCGACATGGATCCCAGTCCAGGGTTCAGTGTGGCGGGTCTCCAGGCCCATCACATCTGAAATTACCCACTGCCACACATACCATTGTCCCTCTTTAAGATACCTCTTGAGAAGGTCCATAGTAAGCATTTTAAATTTTTCATACTTGACAAATCTGTTTAGCTCTCTTAAATCAAGGATGGGTCTATGCCCACCATCCTTTTTATCTACTATGAAATACCTGGAATAGAATCCCTGACCCCACTTATGATGTGGCACCTTTTCAATAACATCCATTTGATAGAGCTCTGTAACTTCTTTATTAAGAACTGCATAATGTTCCTGAGACAATTGGAATCTTTGAATGGAACAGAACATGGAAGGGTCTCAATAAATTTAACTATATAACCTTGGGCTATTATATTCAGAACCTATTGATCAGATGTGATTTGTGCCAAGACAGAGGAACAATAAAATAACTTATCAGAAAACTTAACCATCATCCCAGTTTTGTGATAATTCAGAGTTAGGGGTTGTCATAGTTGTCAGCGGCAGCCTCCTCTGTTAGCAGAGTGGGTAGGAACTTGCCTTTGCTGGGTATGTTGCTTGTAAGGTGCTGGTACTTGTCTGGGACAGCCATCCGAGTATGGATAGGAAGAAGGGTAGTGCTTCTTCGTGTAATGATAATACAATGAAGGTATATAGGTTCTCGTAGACCTCTGAAAGAAAGGTTGGTAAGAAGACTGCTGCCTTGAATGGTAGTGCGTAGTAGTTTGACCACGTTGCACAATATTATTTTTTTGTGCAGTAGTACAAGATTTTTCAATTTTTTCAAGAATCTCATCTGTCTCTTTTGAGAAAAGAGCAGACCCATCAAAAGGCAGATGTTCTATTTTATTTCTATGACATTGGTCAACCCTGGTTCCTTTCAGCGAGGCATAGCGGCGAGTAACTACGGCTTTTGCCACATTTCTAGCTGCTGCCTCCGATGTGTGTCCTGATGTCTGCAACTGGAATTTAGCCATCAGGGAACCCCCAGCACATAATTTAGCAATATTTCTCTGGCTTTCTTGTGGCAAAGTAGATAATATGTTTTTCAGTTCAGACCATAAATGGTGCTGATATGATGCCATGTCTGCAGAGTAGTTGCTACCCGCAGATCTGCAGCCAAAAGTATCAATTCTCTTCCCTTTTCTGTCAGCAGAAGTTCCTTGGGAAGATTTTTGAAACTTTTCTGCAGATGCAGTCACAACCAAAGAATTAGGTGTGGGGTGGTGAAAATAAATAGAGCCTGTGGTAGGCAGGAACAGATAAAAAGACCCATTCATAGTATTAACAGGTTGCATGGTAGCTGGTGTTTTCCAGAGAACTGCTGCCTCATCAGCATGCTTTGGGAAGATTTGTAAAGTCAGTTTAGGTTGCTTGGTCTTATGTAGCAGTTTGTAAGGAGGATCTTCTTCCTGCTTGGAAACAGGAACAGTTTCAAATTTTAATATAGTGGAAAATCTCTTTATCAAACCTTGAAACTGATTATGCATCTCACTTGTTATATTTAGTGAGATGCCTGCAATATCATCAGAAGGGAGTGTAGGTAAATTGTCATGCTCTATGGTAGAGTCATTATTGTCCCATTCCACCATGGGAACTAATGGTATGTCTTGCACTGGTTCCTCCTGTGCTGACTGACTTTTTATATGTGCACATGATCTCAGCTTTCTTAGTCCTCCAAGGATCCTAGAAAATCAAGCAAATCAAAATGGCAACAAGTTGCGGGGAAATGACACACAGGAAGTGTGTGGATGGGGGAGGGTCGAATCATGCTTTGCATGATGGGATAGCTTCTGGGCAATTAGCACGGTATAGGTTTGTTTGCAGTGTTGGTGTTCCTTATTGACTGTATATGTTTTTTGAGTGCTAGTGAGTACCCCAATTGGATTTCAATGCCTGTGGATACATATCTGCTTTGAGATTTATTGTTTATAGTTGTCTAAATTTATTTAAAAACATGTGATTTTATGAATGCTATGTTTGTCTAAGGTATCCCCACCTGTTGTTTTGCTATTGGGAGTGTGGGGGCACCTGGGGCTGGGGGAATGGGGGGCACATGGTGGAGGGGTGGGGGAAGTGGTGGGCACATGGTTGGAGGGAGTGAGGGCACATGGGGAGGGGGCAGTGTGGGGCACATGGTGGGGAGGGGGAATGAGGGGGGACATGCTGGGGGGGATTGGGGGCACATGGGGGGAGTGGGGGTGGGTTAGAGTAGGGGGACTGGGAGCCAGGACTCTTGGGTTTTCTGGGAGGGGAGTGGGACTAGTGGGTGAGAGCAGGGGGGATGCTGGGAGCCAGGGCTCCTGGGTTCCCTAGGTGGGGAGTGGGGGGCTAGTGGGTTAGAGCAGGGACCTAGTGGGCTGGGAGCCAGGACTCCTGGGTTCTCTGGGTGGGGAGTGGGGGGCTAGTGGGTTAGAGCAGGGGGATGAATGGGTGTGAGCCAGGACTCCTCCTGGGAGAGGAGTGGGGGGCTACTGCATTAGAGCAGGGGCCTGGGAGGCTGGGAGCCAGGACTCCTGGGTTCTCGGAGAGGGGAGTGTGGGCTAGTGGGTTAGTGTAGGGTGGACTGTGTGTGGTAAAATGGAGGTTTGGAAATCCTGAGATGTCACTGCAAGTCATGCGATTTCAGCTGTGTTCAAAATGCTGGAAATGGGATGTGTGTGGTAAAAGTGAGGTTTGGAGATCTTGAGACAGTTGTGTTCGAAATGCTGGAAATGGGATGTGTGTGGTAGGGATGGGTGAACAGAACCGAGTTTGGAAATTCGGTTTGGTTCAGTTTGGTTTGAAAATCAGGTTCGGTTCGGAAGTTCGGTTTGGTCGACCGAACTATTCGGGTTTGGTCGACCGAACTATTCGGGTTCGGTCCGAACTTCGGAAATTCAAACCCCATTGAACTAAATGGAATATTATCTTATAGGGATGGGTGAACAGAACAGAGTTCAGAAATTTGTTTCAGTTAGAAAATTGAGTTCGGTTCAGAAGTTCGGTTCGGTTGATCGAACTGGCCGATTTCGGTTCGAACTCCAAACTTCCGAACCACGTTCGCCCATCCCTAATGTGTGGTAAAATTGAGGTTTGGAAATCTTGAGATGTCACCGCAAGTCATGTGATTTCAGTTGTGTTCGAAATGCTGGGAATGGGATGTGTGTGGTAAAACTGAGGTTTGGAAATCCTGAGATGTCACTGCAAGTCATGCGATTTCAGTTGTGTTCAAAATGCTGGAAATGGGATGTGCGGGGTAAAATTGGACTCAGGCTGTGACTGGGATGCTTTACAAGGATGGGTCCCTGTGTTTTGGGTTTATAAATTATTTATTTTAAACTTGATGTGCATGTAGACTGTTTTATTCCATCCAGTGTTAACCCTGGGAACTCCTTGCTGCTGGGTTATGCCATGTCACTGGCCTACTGTCCCCCTGGCTCCACCTACCATCCCCCTGGCTCCACCCCTAGGCTAAGCTCCACCCCTAGACCCTCCGGCCTTACTGCCCCAGTGCCCCTCCAACATCAAAACCCACCAGCCGCCCCTGTGTCTACGTGTGCTAATTCCCGTGAAAATAGAGATGCTACTGCCCTCATGGAAGTTTCCCCACCTCCCAGGGAACATGTGACAGTGGCCATAGTCTTTACACTAGCTTGTGTTCTTTAACCCACACTTTTCCGAATGACTAATTGCCATGTCATATCTAGATTAAGAAACCAGTGAATGGGAGACTACTTGTTGAATCATACTATTTGTTTACTTAACTGTATCCATTGTTTCACTTTAAAAAGTGTCTTAACTTCCCCTTTTCTATATCATATTCCTTGGAAGATTAACCAGTCATATTAGAATGAATAAAATACTTTATATCATTGTATTCTTGAATTCCTTGGAGTTGGATTGCATGCTCTGTCTAATCCTGGATTTTTAAAAATGTCTTTTACAGTTAAACTAAACTAAACTAAACTGCCTAACTGAGTCAGACCAATGGTCCATCTTAGCCCAGTATTGTCACAACCTGACACGGCAGAAGGGGTTTCAAATTCAGGTCCAAATCCAGCTCTTCCAGGGTCTCCAGCAGAGGCCATCCCGGTGTGCTACTGGAGACTCCTCCAAGCCCCCAACAGAGGCCTCCCCCAGGTGTGCTACTGAACTGGAGAGGCCGGTGATTGAACCTGGGACCTTATACATGCAAAGCACACACTCTTACCAATGAGCTATGGCCCATTGAAGCCAATGAAGTTTCTCTGGAGTAAGTGGTTTGAGGAATGCAGTCTCACACTATAAATTATGTTACCTGCATATTAACTCATTATTTAGGTAAGCTCCATATATGTATTTTGCTCATTCTCTGATCAGCACTATTTTTTCAGGAGCAGGAGTGAAACAGATCATTGTTAATATGTCAGGTTTTATCCGCTTGGGAGTATACTTTAGCTGAGGATATTATATATTATAAAAGCACTGGACTCTGAGGGCTTCTTTTTTGAGGTAAGTACCTCTAACCTCAAGTTAACCTCCCCTTTGTTACCACAGGGAGAGGGGGAGGATAAAAGCAAAATTAAGGGGAGGTAGTTACCTCGACAAAGAAGCAGGAATAGGGAGGTACCGTTTTGGTACCTTTTCTGATCTGTACTGGAGGGAGCAAATTATATTCCTGCTGCCTCATTTACACCCCATTGCTGCCTCCTGACACCCCACTGCCCTTCACTCTGCCTTTGTTTTCTTCAGCTTCCTGACTTCCACAATTCAGAAACAATTGAGAAACAAATTGCTCAGGAAACTATTGGTGTCAAACAAAGAAGATCATGAGCGGAAGGAGCCATTTAACCCCTGCATTCTCCTGCTTGTATGTATGTTTATTTATTGAGTCAGTATATTTGCTATCACAACTAAAAGAAAAAAAAGAAAAACATATATATACATACGAAATAAAAAAGAAAAGAATAGCACAAAAGCACTTTCTATATAAAGGAAACATGCTTAAAAACAAGGCAATGGCACATCAAATCAGTCGGTATCAGAGATCTCCAACAGTAGGCGTTTCATTTCTTTGTCGACCAAAACTAAAAACATTGCTAAAGATCTTATTTGAGCAATATCAGTCAGAGTAAAAAGAATCTCCATTTTCCTCATGCCATCCAGATTTGGGTCAGAAAAGATCTAGTCGATCCATGTGGTTCGGAGGGTTGCATAAAGAGGGCATTCATGGGTTACATGGAGCAATGTCTCAACACTATCCCAGCAGTTACTACAAACCCTATCTTGCCTAGGGATAGCACCTCGGCGACCCGTCACTTCACTGGTCTCAAATTGAAACGAAATAAAGTAAACATATGCCTAAGTCTAGGATCCTGTATCTGGTTCAAATATGTTTCCAATTTAACAGTTGTTTTAAACTGAAAATATAAGGTTGCAGATTTATAAAAAGCAAGAGTCTCTAGATCCTTCTTGTGCGCCTACTCTATTATTCAGGATTTAAGTTCTCGCTTCGGAATTCTATGGTCAGGCAAATCATCAACCGTTGGTATCTTAAGTTCACAGGCTAATTTTTTAACATGGCTAATCCATCCAAACTGAACAGTCCCAGTATGATCTCTCTGCATTATATAGCAGCCTGTCAAGAGCGACGAGGAACTATCCATGGCCAGTTTCCTCCAGAAAAATAAAAATCTAATTACAGCCTGGGCAGATTCCGCCAGTGTCCCCGTTTCCGCTCTCAGCATAGGAAGAGGAGTCGCTCTTGGGGCTCTCAACACAACCCGGAGAAATTGATTTTGCGGAATTTCCAAGGAGGGTTTATAACCGATAAACAAAAAACCTACAGTTTTACGAACTTAGTTAAGGCAGATTCATACCAAGCAAACTTTAACAAATCTAGAAATTGTGTTTTAAGGCTCCCGCCTAACTTCCACACCATGTAAGCAGTAAATATGTTGTATGGCTTTGCATACAAATGGTTTTTATTGTTGGAAGCCGCCCCAGGCTGTTCACAGGAGGAGCGGGGTACAAATTTATAAAATAAAATAAATAAATACTGTGCTCGCTTACAACTTAGGCTCCACGCACCCACACTTTGCCTTGGTCTTTCAGCTCCAATCCTCTTGCAATGCCTAGTACAGGATCCTCTCAGGTCCTTCAGCTACCCTTTCCCTTAAGTTTGAACCAAAACAGATTTCTGTTAATAGAGTTGAAAGCTTTAGCGAAGTCAATAAAAGCGAGGTAAAGTTTCCCTCGCCTAATATTGACATATTTATCGATAAGATGGTTTAAGAATAAAAAGGTTGAGCATTGTAGATTTGTTTTTACAAAATCCTGCCTGTTCTTCCACCAGGTTACAATCTAGCGCAACTCAATGTTCCAGAGCTACAAGCAGCACTCTTGAATACAGCTTGCCCATAATTGGAAGCAGACTGATCAGCCTATAGAAGACTGGATCCTTGGGGTCCCCCTGCTTAAAAATTGGGACGATAACAGCCTTTGCCCAATCCTGGGGGACCAATTTAGATTGATTGATTGATTAGGGTAAAAAACTTTGCAAGAAGGGGAGCACACCAGGATGCATAGTTCTTAAATAATTCTGGGGGGATACCATCGACCCCCTGCTCCTGCTTGTAGGAACAGGAGGTGGAGAGAGATAGCTACTCCAGAGTAACTCCTCTGAAATAACTATCCTGCCTGAAGTGTGCTGATGGGAACAAGCCAGAATTGAGTTCAAATTGACACTTCCAGCCAGGGAAAACTGGCAGTGCAGATGATGAATTTATTTCATTAACACTTAGGATGTTTTTAGACAAGAGCCTCTCCACCCATTACCCACCAATCATGCATGTTGCAGGGCGGCATAGGGTGCCAATGCAGCCCTGCAACATGCATGATGGGTGGGGAGGCGGTTGTCTAAAAACACCCTTAGGCTGCACTCCACAGATTACTTAATCTCGGTAGCCCCATTACATTGAAATCCATTACGGACTTAGGCTCAAGAAAGAGCAAATGAGATCAAAGCAGCATTGGAAATGCTGAAGTCCTGCTGTGTTTATGCTAAGTTTTTTCCTTTAAACTCCCCAGGGGTGCTTTCCTATTGGTTCTGTTCTGCTGATGGGAGTTAAAGTGGGAGCACTAATGTAGTCAATCTGTTGCAGTTTTCACTTGTCATATATTCAGATTATGTTCTGAGCAGATCTGGATGACACATCGGTGAAAATAGTTGTGTTGTTGCTGCTGGCTGGTGGAGTGAAATGGCAGAAGGATTTCTGTTTGTTTGTTTTTTAAAAAGCTCAGTGTGGTGAATACTGCTTGAGCAAAAGAGAAAGTCAGGAAATAGTTTATGACAGTAACAATTGTACAGAGGGCAGAGACTATGGCCCCTCCAGCCAGTTGGTACAGCTGATCAAACAGTATTTTGATGAAGTGCCAGTTATGCAGCCTAGATTGAGATGCTAATGTGATAGATTCTGTTGCAGCATTCGCTTTAATAAGGCTCACACAGCATAAGGGTCTGGGATTCCAGGGAGTAGGCTGAGGGAGGATGACATCTTGCAAGCAGAGACTGTGTGTCTGACATGAGTCAGAGAAGGGAAAGACCCACCCAGAGCAGAGGAGATGCTGCCTCTGTAAATGCAAACTATTGTTTATTTTCATCTGTTGACACAAAAGAGCCAATCTTAGGGTGCTTGCCCACGTTACAGGACAGGAAAAACTTATGGGAGACAAACCTATGGTGGGGAAACTCCCATGATGATCTGAACTGGGCGAGGGGGGTAAAAGCATCTTTGGGCAATTCTCTCATTTGTTTCAATCATGGATGACAGGGCTAGATTTTGGACAAACACAGGAATCGCCCGATGGTGCTTTTAAACACCACCACCACCCCGTGCCCATGTTCGGAGAATCATGCAAGTTTCCCTGCCATAAGTTTGTCTCACGTAATTTTTCCCCCTCCTGTAACGTGGGCAAAGTTGCCTCTTGCAGAGACAGCTATAGTTAGAATAGGAGCAGCTTCTTGAATGTGGTTTTCCTTCCCCATTCTTAAAAAGTCCTTTTTCACTAATAACCCAGATTATTTGACTGCTGGGAATTTCATGCACATCATCCTAGAGAGATGAACATTGGTTCAATGTAAGGAAGCAATGCAAGTCTGGAGCTTATCCCACTGGGATTCTTGGTCAAAAAGCAAGGGTGTAGCAAGGGCAAGCAGTGCAGCTACACCACGGCCCACAAGACTGGGAGGTCCACACTCCCAGATGCAGGGGGGAGAGGCCTGGGGTGGGAATGGCATTCCATCTGCTGCACCAGGGCCCATTCCAAGCTACACTCCTGTAACAAAAGCATGGATTAAGGAGTCCTTTCCCATAAAATGCTTTATTTGAAAGGCTGTGGTACAGATAGACACAAAGGAAACCCCTACTCATCAGTGATCACAGATAAGAACCAGATTTCATAGAACAAAGGTGGTAATCAGACAACCGGCTTTGGAGAAATGTAATTCGGAAATCCCCCTCCTTACTTAGATTTTTATCTTGGCAATGGCTACATTTTCCTTCTAACGGATGCAGGTTTGCTGAGTCACTCTCTTCCTGCCCAGCTGTTCTATTTAGTTTCACTGCAGCATTGAGTCTCTATTCCCAGGTTGGGGGGGGGGGGGAGAGAGGAGTTGAAGGTGGAGATGGCAGAATCGGGGGAGGTGGAGCAGAGGACTGAGGGGGGGGGGGGGGAAAGGGAGGAGGCAGAGGAAACGCTACAAGGATATAGTGAAGGCATATCTTAAGAAAGTTGGTGTGTATATGTCCAACTGGAAGGAACTGGCTACTAATACATCTAATTGATGTTATGGCCTCCTCCATGCAGTGGCTTGCTTTGAGGAAATGCATCTTGCTTATAAAGTGAGGAAAGGCAGATAAAGAACCCTTGTCGTCAAGCAATTGTTTACTCTGGTAATATCTGTAATCTTTGCAGACAGGTCTGTGGTTCTAGGATTTGACTTCTAAGTCATCTCGGGATTCATAAATAAAGCGTAGTAGAGATCTTTGTATCAAGGGGTTGCCAATGAGAGATAATTGATTCTTTGTCAATTTCACTCTGTGACTATTTCACAAGAGATTTCCTTAAGAACCACTCCCCTCTTCTTGTCTAGTCATCCAGTCTGGATTTCAAAGTACAACATTTTGCACAGCTAGTAGAAAAGCTCTGTGGAATAGTGAGCCCATAGATTGTGGTTTGAGCGACATTGCAGTCAGGAAAGCCATTGTTAAATCTGCAAAATGAGTTTAACTATAATCTCTACATCATCCCATTTGCTCATGGGAATGGGAGGGAGGAGGATTTCTTTTTGAAGTGTAAAAAAAGCCATTCTTATCTAATGCGATCCTCAAACTGTTGTGCTGCCACTGAAGTAAAGAGGGCTAACACAAATGCACCAATTTGAGGTTCCTGTTATTAAATGTCACACATAGGCCTTTTTTACACGGATGGCACAGCAGCGCCGATGGGTGGAGATGGGTGGGTGAGCACACCCAGCGAACACCCAGCAGCGCCGAGCAGGGAGACATTTAAACGGCCAGCACTGTGGGGGGTTGTGGGAAGGAAAGGAGAGGGGCCCGCAAACACCCAGTGCCCAAACACCCATCCCGGGAAACACGCGGCAAACACCCGTGCAAGTACACGGATGGCTGGGACCAGGAACGGCGGGGAAGCCCCGCCCGGCACAGCAACAGTACAAACATGGCCGACTGAGGGCAAACGAAGCCACACAACATGGCCCGGCCCCCCAGCCGCCAGGACCCGCGCAGGCGGGGCGGAAGGGAGAGGGGAGGATGACAGCCGCTACAAAGGAGTTGGCTCCACACAGCCCCAGCACAGAGCCCAGACCGCCCAGCGCCAGGCCCCCCCTCCCCAACACACACCCACAGCGGAGCCGCATACACACTGCAGGCAACAGAAGCACACAGGGATGGGAACACAGCCCTGGGGGGGCAAGGAGGGGGGAAGGCACCCACACAACACAGGCAACACCCCCACACCCCCTGCAGAGGCACCCGCACAAGGGAAGAGGTCACAGCAAAGCACAACATGGACACACCAGGAAAGGAACACACAAGCCTTTATTAAAAGGAGCACCAGCAACAGGGGGCAACAACAACAGGGAAGGGAGGGGGACGGGGCCAGCAGAGGCAGGCCCGGGACATAACCCCGCAAAGTACAGCCAGTGACCCAGCGACCCCGCGCCCGGTGCCAGCGCTTGGCCTGCACGTGGTCCAGCCGGTGCAGCCGCTCCAGGATGAGCAGGAGGAGCTCCATCAGCTCCCCCTGCTCCCGGGTCTACTCTACGATCATGGCTCGCACTGAAGGGGACAGAGGGAGTGGAGACAGCCATCAGATCGGGCCCTGGAAGCCAGTGAACAGAACCCCCCCATGGAGGGACACAGGCACAGGGCCCAGCAAACAGGCAGCACATTCACGGATGCCATCGAACAGCCGCCCCGCTGCCCTCATGTTCCTTGCTGCCTGCTCCAGCTGCAGCCCAGGCCCAGGATCGCCAGCAGCATGACTACAGTAGCTGCAGGAGAGAAGGTACAGGGCAATGGAGAAAGCACACACCAACGGGCCCTGGGAGGGCCAGGGTCAGCAACAGCACATGGGGCACACCCCACATGTGGGCAGCCCCCCCTGAGGAGCACCCCGGCCCCTGCATGAAGGGGAATCGGTCGGGCCATGGGCCGGGTCCACAGCAACCCCTACTCACGCTCAGTCACCCAGTGCCCATGCTGCTGCCACCCGTCCATTGCCACCACCACAGATGGCCCGCACCAACGGGGGGGGGGGGG
>QEPC01012375.1:2222130-2234603 GCA_003113815.1 Sphenodon punctatus
GCCCTCACGAGGCCCAAGTGGCCCCCCCACAAGGTCCAAGCTGACCCCCTGCCCCAGCCCCCAGCCAGGATCCCAGCTCCGCACCTGATGCTTGCTCGCTCCTCGCCGCTGCCTCCTCTTCCTTCAGGATGGCCCGGGTCCTGGTTTCGTTCTCCCACCTTGATGCCAGTCACCAGTGCCGCACTCAGTCTGCTTGCTGCCTTGCTCGCTGATGCTGCATCTGTAAGTGTGCTGCAGCCTCGCAGCTTGCACACCTCTACCACGAGTCTTCACCCTCCCAGAAGTTGCTTTTATACTACTTCCGGGAGGGAGCAAGAAGGTGCCCGGCCAGACTCTCCCAGAAGTAGTATGAAAGCAACTTCCTGGAGGGCGAACTCTGAAGACTCGAGCCCTGCCCCACCCCCCCGAACCAGGGGTGGGGTTTGGGACCGACAAATTATTATTATTATTTTTTAAAGGAAAAAAAAAAAGACAGTGGGACCAGCCCTCCCAACTGGCCCAGTCCACCAGGAATCCTCCTGGTGGGATGGATGGCCAATCTGCCCCTGCATTCACCCAGAGTTCTGAAGGAACTCAAATATGAAATTGCAAATCTATTAATGGTAATTTGTAACCTATTGATGAAATCTGCAACAGTACCTGAGGGTTGGAGGATAGTAAATGTAATGCTGATCTTTAAAAGGGGCTCCAGAGGCAGCCTCATGTTGGTGCCAAGCAAACTGGTGGAGACAATTGTCAAGAACAGTATTATTGGGCGTATTGATAAATATGGCCTAATGGAGGAAAGTCAACATGGATTTAGCAAAGGGAAGTCATCCCTCACTAATCTACTGACATTTTTTGAGGGAGCAAATAAGCATGTGGGTAAGGGTGAGCCAGTTGATATAGTATATCTGGATTTTCCGAAGGCATTTGATAAGGTCCCTCATGAGAGACTCCTGAGGAAACTAAGTAGTCATGGGATAAGAGGCTGTGTCCCATCGTGGATCGGTAACTGGTTAAAGGCTAGGAAACAAAGGGTAGGCCTAAATGGTCAGTTTTCACAATGGAGAGAAGTAAATAGTGGAGTACCGCAGGGGTCTGTCCTGGGTCCGGTGTTGTTTAATATATTCATCAATGATCTGGAAAAAGGAGTAAATAGTGAGGTGATCAAATTTGCAGATGACAAAGCTATCCAAGGTAGTTAAATTCTGTGAAGAATTGCAAGAGGATCTTGTGAGATTAGGTGATTGGGCATCTAAATGGCAAATTAAATCTAATGTGGACAAGTGCGAAGTGATGCACATAGAGAATAATAATCCAAACAATATGTACACAATGCTGGGTTCTAAATTAGGAGTAACCACTCAGGACCTTGGAGTCACTGGGTGCAATCCTATTTTTTTTAATTAAATTTTTTATCCCATCCCTCCTGCCCATAGGGCAGCGAACCATAATGTAAATGATAAAACAATAAAAACAATTTAAAACAATTTTAAAATCACCAATACAGGGAAAAGAAACCCACCCTACCCTCACCCCACCCACCCTACCCCAACCCCTCACCAAAGACCTGGCGGAATAGCCAGGTCTTACATAAACGCCGAAATAGCAGGAGAGTGGGGGTCAACCGAGCGTTCTCCGGGAGCGAATTCCACAGCACAGGGGTGGCCACTGAAAAAGATCTAACATCGGTGGCCACGCACCATGCCTGGGGAACCTCCAAAAAGGCTTCCACTGATGATCTCAAGGGTTGCACGGGCAAATGGGGAGTGAGGCGGTCCCACAGATAAGTAGGGCCGAGGCCGTGAAGGGCTTTAAAGGTTAGAACCAGCACCTTGAACCTAGCCCCATGCTTTATAGGCAGCCAGTGCAGAGTCCGGAGCACTGGTGTCATGTGCTCCCTGCAGCCCGCCCCCATAAGGAGACGGGCCATGACATTCTGCACCAGCTGCAGCCTCTGGACCAGCTTCTTGGGCAGCCCCACGTAGAGCACATTGCAGTAATCCAACCTTGAGGTGATGAAGGCATGGATGACAGTGGCGAGGTCGGAGTCAGAGATACGGCCGAAGCCAACGGACAAGATGTAACTGCTGAAATGCACTCCCTGCCACACCTACAACCTGAGATTCTAGGCTGAGTCGCAAATTGAGGAGCACACCCAGACTCCACAATTGAGAGACCATGGGAGGGCGAACAAGAGGAGATTCAACCACCTCCAGGTCCCCTAAGCCCTTGCCCACCAACATCACCTCCATCTTGTCAGGATTCAATTGCAGATGGCTCAACCTCATCCAAGCCCCCACAGCTGACAGGCACTGGGAAAATAGGGAGACTGCGTGTTCTGGGTCGGTGGAAACGGAGAGGTAAAGCTAGTGTCATCAGCATACTGATGATACTGCATGCCCTGGAACCCTCTCACGATCTCCCTTAACAGCTGCATATAAACAAGAGGGGGGACAGAATGGCACTCTGCGGGACTTCACACGTGAGGCCTGGGTGGAAGACGTACACTCTCCCAAGACCACCCAGTGAGTTCTCCCAGCCAGGAAAAAACAAAACCAGTCCGAGACCATTCCACCAATCCCGGCACAGTCCCACAGTTGAGTCGCCAACACCTCATGATCGACTGTGTCGAATGCAGCCAAAAGGTCTAGCAGGATAAGTAAGGTCTGATGACCCTGGTTCAACGCCAGACAGAGATCATCAACCAAGGCCACTAATTCAGTTTCCGTACCATACCCAGGTCGAAAACCAGACTGAAAAGGGTCAAGGAAACCGGTGCGGTCCAGATGTTCCTGGAGCTGCCATGCCACAGCCCGTTCAGTAACCTTCCCTAAAAAGGGAAGGTTAGAGATCGGCCCATAACTAGCAGGAGCATCAGCATCAAGAGATGGTTTCTTGAGCAGGGGCCTAACCACAGCCTCCTTCAGGCAGTCAGGCACCCTGCCCTCCTGAAGGGAGGCACTAACCACCCCATCCAGCAACGGCTGTAACATCTCCTGGCTGGTTTTCACCAACCAGGATGGGCAAGGATCTTGTTTGCAAGTGGTGACATGAACAGATCCCAACAAGGACTCCACATCAGCAGGCGACACCATCTGAAACCAATCCCACAAAACAGGACAGGACGGGGCATCCATAGCCCCAAGATAATCCTCTGCAATAACTGTGGTACTGAAATCATGGCAGATGCTAGCAATCTTATCTACAAAGGACTCAATAAACCGGTCACAGAAGTCACTGGATTTCTCCAGGTCCAGGTGAAAGCAGGCAGGACTGACCAAACCTTTCACCACCCAGAAAAGTTCTGCTGGACGTGACTTTGCAGATGCAATAAGGGCAGCAAAGAACTGCTTCTTTGCTGCCTGAACAGCCACAGCATAGGCCTTTAAACTGCTCTTATGCTGTGATTGATCATACTTGTCACATGTCTGGCACCACCAGCGCTCCAACCGCCTCAAACACTGTAGGCCCTCAGTAAACCAAGGAGATCTGCAGGAGACTTGGGAGGGCAGCGGACGCCTGGGAGCCACTCTGTCAATTGTCTCAGCCAACAAGGTGTTCCAGAAGGCTACGAGATCATTGACAGAGCGGGTGTCAAGGTCCAGAGGAAACTCCCCCAGAGCATTCTGGAACCGATCTGGGTCCATAAGTCTCCTGGGGCGGATCGATCTAATAGGTTCTACACTCTGTTGGGGGCTGACATGCGCCAGGATGCATGCCTTAAGGAGGTAATGGTCAGACCATGACAAAGGTTCCACCCCCCTGACTTCTACCAACTGACTCCCCACCTCAAGACCAGTGCAGAAAACCAAATCCAGTGTATGTCCCTCCTCGTGTGGGGCCACAGATGATTTGGGACAGGCCCATGGTTGTCATGGAGGCCATGAACTCATGCCTTGCCCCTCTAAGATCGGTGTCAGTGTGGATGTTGAAATCCCCCATGACCACTAATCTAGGGGTCCGGAGGATCACATCTGACACCAGATCGGCAAGAGCATGTAGGGATGCCGCCGGGCAATTGGGTGCATGGCACACCAGCAGCACCCCTAATCTGTCCCCGGTCAAATCCAACACAAGATGGAGGCACTCAACACCTGGTGGAACCTGCACGAGGTACCTCCTAAAAGACAACGCATTCTTGATAACACCCCCTCGGTGATAACACCCGCTCCCTCCTAATTGATGGAATCCTAGTGGCAGCATACGCTGCCCACAGGCATAATGTCCGGCCAGGCACGGCTCCTGCTCCTTCCCCTGGACTGCGGGGCATGGGCTCTGGGGGGGGTCGCATAGGCAGGGGCTCATTGTTGTGCCGAGCAGCTTCCTAGCAAACTTACACTACACCTCATGTAGGCGCAGTTGAATAGGGACTCCAGGATTGCACCCATTGTGGACAATACATTGAAATCCTCAGCTCAATGTTTGGCAACGTTTTAAAAAGCAAACAGAATGTTAGTAATTATTCGGAAAGGGATAGAGAATAAAACTGAAAATATCATAATGCCCCTATATAAATTGATGGTGTGACTGCACCTTGAGTACTGTGTGCAATTCTGTCACCCCGGGTATTTTCAGATGTTACGAGATCGTGGTGAACCACGGTGAATACCCACATGGTGATCGTGGTCCTGTAACATCTGTTGGGGGGAATGGAAGCTCCCTGCCAGATGTTCACCCCCATGAATCATGGGGGGAAATCACATTCAACACGCAAACAGAGGTCCTGGCCGGATCATCTCCATTTGCATGTTGAATGTGATTTCCCCCCCATGATCAAGGGGACCGTCTCGTCTGTCCCCTGACCACAGCCCGGAATCAGTGACGAGTTTCCGGGCCGTGGTCAATGCCCCGGGGAGAGTAGCAGGCGCTGCGGCCGCATTGGCTGTGGCACCCGCCCAACTCCCAGAGGGCGGGCGGCCGGGCTGTGTGGCCGCACGTTGAGCCGCGTGGCCCCGCCCCCGATTCTCCACTAAAATCAGCCGGCACATCTGTTTGACGGCCCTTTTGATCCCGGCAGGGGATCAATAAGTGATTCCATGATGTGGCCAATACCGGCCCCATCACGTCTGAAAATACCCCCCATCTGAAAAAAGATATAATAGAACTTGAAAAGGTGCAGAGAAGGGCAACAAAAATGATCAAGGGTTTGGAATGGCTTCTGTACGAAGAGAGGCTTGATAGGTTAGGGCTCTTCAGCTTGGAGAGGAGAAATGATAGAGGCTTATAAAATCTTGAGTGGAGTGGAGTGGAATGAATACATTGGGAACATTTATTTACCCTCCCAAGTAGTACTAGAACTAGTAGTACCAAGTAGTACTAGTAGTCCATAAAACTAACTGGTGGCAGATTTAAAACAAATAAAATGAAGTATTTTTTTAACTCAAGGGACAGTTAAATTGTGGCATTTTTTCCAGAGGAGATTTTCAGGGCCAGTAGTATAGAGCTGTTTTAAAAAGGGATTGGATAAGTTCTTGGTGAATAGGTCCTTTAATGGCTATTAGCCAAGTAGATTATGATATGGGAACTTCTTATTGTCAGGAGCAGGGAGTGATCAGCAGGGAATGGATTGCCCATTGTGACTGCTGATACTTTTCCCATGCAACCGAAGTTGGCCACTGTTGGAGACAGGATGCAGGGCTTGATGGACCATTGGTCTGACTCAGTATGGCAGTTCTTATGTTCTTAATGTTATGACTGAGCACGGGGTTGAGTATCATCAGTATGCTGCTGATACACAACTGTATATCTTTTGTCCAGTGAGCCTTGCCAACTTGGCCTCTGCCTTTGAGAAATACTTGTATGATATAGCTGGCTGGATGTGTCAGAGCTACATCATACTCAGTCCAGGGAAGACTGGGGTGATGGTGGGGAGGGGTAGCCCATATGAGAATGCCCTTGTCTCCCTTGGAACCCTGAATGTGGATAGGGTCTGGGCAGAGGTAGCATGCCAGGTAAAGAACTTGGGTATCATTTTCGACCACGCTTGGTCCATGAAAACTCAGGTGTCGAGGTTTCTTTCAGCTATACAATTTGTGTAAGTATGTGACCTGGCCACAGCGACTTATGCCCTGGTGACCACAAGGTTTGGTTTCTGTAATACCCTGTTCTATGGGATTCCAGTGGTGTTTATCCGTTGCTTGCAACTCGCGCAGCAGCGTGGTTGCTTACTGGTTTGGACAGCTGTGATCATATTACGCCCGCCCTGTGTTCTCTGAATTGGCTGTCTGTAGAATGATGGACTGAGTTTAAGATTACACTGCTGGTGATCAGGACCCTGAACAGTATAGGCCTTGGCTATATTTAAGCCTCACATTGGAGGGTATCTGCACTCAGAAACCACCCACTTTTGGGGGATCCCACCATTAAGTCAGCAGGCAATTGGGCCTTTGCTGTGGTGGGTCCCTCAGTGTGAAACTCCTTCCCTCTGGATGTCAGTCTTAATTCTTCCCTCGTTACCTTTGAAAATCACCTGAAAACTCATTTACTCTCTAGGTGCTTTTAAGATCCACTGCTGGTTCCTCTTAATGTAATTTGTTCTCCCTTTTACCTTCCTTTATAAAGGCAGAGGAGCACTATAAAAAATAATAATTATTATCATCATCATCTTAGGCCAAGAAAATAACTTAGCCTGAAAACTGGGCTCTAATGAAATAAATGAGACTACCTCAGGTTCAGGCTCCCTGTGAGTAAAGCAGTTTGTGTGATTGTTCCTACATAAGAGGTTAAGCTTCCTTCCAATTACTGTATCACTAATTAGATTTAAGTTACCTGGGATAATTTACCACCTCATTTTTTACCTTTGGTACTTTAATCCCAGACAACTTTTCATGTGCCTGCTCTCATTCATTTACAGTCAAGAGATCATTTAACTCATGCTAAGAGAGATCACAATAAAGTAAAATGCTACTGGGTTAAGGAGCATTTCATATGAACAGACCTGAGTTTTTCAGGCACATGAATTAACTTAAGAGCATTTGAAGAACTGTAGTGTTGTGGAAAAACTTATACTTACACCAGTGGTTGAAATCTGATAGAGCTTCTTTATTGTTTACCTTTCAGCTGAGAGGGAGAGTACCACGCATCACCATGCAGGGTTCAGCAGAGAGTTCTCTGACTCCTCCCATTACACCAAGATGGTTATAGGGTTTTGGTATAAACAAAAGTGTCACTTAAGTGACATGGTACAACAATGGAAAATTACAGAAAACTCAGTAGTTAACAAGGTGTTTACATACTTAAAGAGTACACGTTCCCAAAACAATACAACCAGACATGAGCCAAGCATGTTTACATTAAAGAGTGTCTGAGAACTATGCATTCTGTTCTAACTAGAAGGCTGCATCTGCATTATCAGTGATCACTACAAGGCTATAACTGTGTTATCTATGTGTGAGAAGGAGGAAAGGCGTCCTAATGTCTCAGGGCCTATATTCTAAGGACAACTTTATTATGAGAGAACACTAAAGCAAGCAGCTAGCATTTCTGTCTCTGGAACAGAGATCTGGTATGATTTTACCCAGTGTGCATCTCTGTAAGCCATGTTAAAGTGGCTCTCTACTCTGGCTAAGGCAATGTAGCTATTCAAAATGGAGTTAGTCTATAGGGTTCAAATTATTCCCCCACAGTAGGAACTGGATCCTAAAACAACATTTCTGTTTCATTTCTGCAAGCAGATAGGGCTGCTAGAAAATCTCTTTATTATGTGCTCATGTCTGTGTTCAATAGTACTGGAGAGCTTGTAGCCTTTTTATTATTAAGTGTTAATGCTTGACAGGATCACCCATCTGACTGCATGAATTTAAAATGAAATCTGTGGAGGAAATTACTCAGAATCTATGGACAAACTCCTTTATTAAGTAACGTTCAGAGAATGTTACAAACAAAAAGGATATGTAAAAAGTAACATTCAGAGAAATGCAGTGCCATAAACAAAATAACATCTTCCAAGTAGCAGTTAAATCAACATAATGAGAAGAAGATACAGACATAATTGTAGTCATGTAATTCCAGGTTCAAAAAGATACAGCAGCAGAGAACAGCGTGAAGTTGTACAAGCATCTAAGAGCAAGATGTTTGGTCTGCCATTACTTCCAATATGGGGGAGAACCTACAATAACCATTCTTTATACACTTGAAGAATCTTCTAGCAGATTCCAAGTTGTTCTAACCAATCAAGATGTGACTTTTGTTACCAAGGTCATAATCTAAATGTAATATCCAATCTAAATGTAATATCTACCTGTTTGTCTCTAGGCCCCAAACTCTGATCTGTTCTTTCATAAATTTTCTATTCTGGAGATCTAGCTTTCCTTTTTTGTCATTTGTTATCTGGGTCAAAGCATGCTGTCAGTGATTTTGTTAGCTCAGTTCTTTAGTTCCTATAGTGTAGAGAAAGGTAAGGTTGCCATGTTGGTCCCAATTATAGGCAATAGAGACTACTTTGTCTCTATTGCCTTAGTTCCTTTAGGACACACTCCTCCATCATTAAAGTCATTGGGAGTTTTGACACTGACTTAGTCTTTAATGGGTGAAGGATAAGGATTTGCACCCTTAGTAGCACTAACCACAAGTAAGACTGTCTTGCTGACACAGCACTGATTCAAGGTCTCACATGTGTTAAACCATAACATGTTTAACCATAACATGTGAAAGCAATTTCACAAATTCAGTTGTAACACATGTAACCCTATTCTTTGGGTAAATGGTTTGAACTACTAGACTTGGTATCCAGTTTGCTGGTTTGAGTATTTTTTCCAAATTCCATGTACTTACTACTGAAGTCAAAAGTTAAATGTCAGGTGTCAGTTTAGAAGTAAAGGTTAATAGATTAAGGGTCAACATACTGGAAGCCCTTGGGCTGACTTGAACCTGAATCTGCTGATATGCAGCCCAACTAAGCTCCTCTTTCAGCCTTTCATTGTTGTTCCATTCACCACACTACAATTGCTAGGGCACGATCCTGAAGCCATTTGGTACCAATGCTAGCCCTTTGCATCAACATGAGTCCCATTGAAGTAAATGAGTTGCAGGTCTGCTGTTGGAGGCAGAGCCTGCTTAATTTATAGTATAGAATGGAAAGAGACCTATAGAGTGTAGTTTGCATCCTAGGAGTAAGTAAGTCATATTTATTGCGGCACGGGCTTTCGCCATGGCCAAAAGTTTGTGTCCTAGGAGTAAGAGTTTGGATAATTGCTTTACACTGTTAACCAAAGGTTTGAGAGGAAACTGTCAGATTGACACACGTCAGAAACGAGAGATTGAAGCCGGATAAAAGAAGGCAGGTTTAATTAATAATCATTAAGGTTTACCCCATAGGTGTTTTTCCACTAGCATAAGGGCTATTTTGTACTATCAGACAGACTATACATTAACACAGAGCCCTGGTCAGCTAGCTTTACTACTTCCCCAACTTGTGGTCACTGAGTATCACTTAGTTATTCAGAACAAGGCTCTCATTGAGAGGACTACTCCTCTCTCATCTCTATTTTCTCCTAGACAGTAAGAACTGTGACTTCAGGAGAACTAGCCTTTCTTCCTGAAGTTTGTTTCTTAAATACTCATGGTACTTTTCTAGGAATTAAGTAATGCTAGGAATCTTATTATTATGAAGAAATAAGATATAATCTTTCTTCCAGGTACTAGCAGGGAACAAGTTAGTCATTTTAATGCATTATTAGGTCTTGAGATATGCATATGTTAGGCTTAAATTTGCTAAATTGAATTATTTAGAAAATAAGCAAAATATTGCGTATTTCACAAAATCAACAATGCTGCTGCATAATCAATGAAATAAGCAAATCCGCTGCCTAATTCATGAAATAGGCACAGATTATTTCATGAATTGGGCAAGGAACTTACTGATTTCATGAATTACACAGTGGCATTGGGTGAAAGCAGACATGACGCTAACCACCCTTTAACCATAACCACCCTTGGTGGTTATTTATGCATGTTGCGGGGCTGTATTTGTGCCCTATGCAGCCCCGCAACATGCATCAATAACCACCGAGGGTGGTTAAAGGGTGGTTAGCGTCATGTCTGTTTTCACCCATTGTCTATTTCATGAATTAAGCAATTTCACAAATTCAGTGTAACACATGTAACCCTATTCTTTGGGTAAATGGTTTGAACTACTAGACTTGGTACCCAGTTTGCTGGTTTGAGTATTTTTTCCAAATTCAGAAATCTTTCTACAGCACAAAATACTGCAAACCTGTCTCTGGCACTCAGAAGAAGCATAATAATAGATCAAGGGATCAATGCAACAGTTTATACTGCTGATGCAGACAGAAAGGAGGTAGGCAAAATAGGTCCTGTGATTCACAAAATCATTTGAAAAACTTAAGGAATGCACAAGTAATAGGACATTTGTCGGTCCAAAACAAAGAATAAAGGTACACAAGACAGCTGCAGACAAGAGTAAGGCACGTCTCCTCTTACTTGAGTTTGCACCAATTTTGGAAGAGTGAAGACGTCTTATAATGCACACATAACAGATAATAGAAATTATTAATGGCACAAAAAAGAAAACAACAATAAAAGCTGGAAAGTAGTAATGATAATAACCTATGAGAAGAGTTGTTTCTGCCACATCAAAGCAGGTTGTAATATTTAACTCCTGTATTTTCATAGTTTGCTCTGTGAGAAGAAGAGGGATAACACCAGCTATAGCTACAATCCATATGGCAACACAAACCAATGTGGCACGTCTTAGCGTGCGCCAGGAGAGAGACTGCATAGGATACACCACAGCCAAGAAACGATCAATGCTTATAGCAGTCATGAGCAGTATTGAACAGTACATGTTACAGTAGAAGGCAGCTGTGACGAAACGACACATTTCCGGTCCAAAACCCCAGTTGTTTCCAGAAAAATGGTACACGATCTTAAAAGGAAGCATGCTTACGAACAATACATCTGCTGAGGTCAGGTTGAGCATGTAGACTACAGCTGGCTTTTTAATTTTAATTTTTATCAGGAACACAAGTATTGCCATGATATTCAGAGGAAGGCTCAACACAACCACTAGAATGTGAAATGAAGGAATAAAATGAGTCAGCCACTGACTAGTTAGGTATATTTCAATGTTATTCGAATCTGAGCCAAACTGTGTGAATTGACTGTTGATTCCAGACCCATTTTCAGCTTTATCAATCAGGAACTTTGTTCTGATATTAAAATCAAATGCCTGCAATAGGATGTTTGCTTCAGATGTATCTGCAGAACAAAACAACAGTAAAACACGACTGATAATACATGTCTAGTCAAGCAGTAAGGCTGGCGTTTTGCAATGAAGGTCACAGTGGTTATAGAAATCATGAATTTCCATTTATGTGAAATCTGTGACTTTGCATGCATTACAAATGTGGTTGTGCTTATTATTTATTAGTGCCTGCAAGCGGAGTAGGCTAGGAGAGAAATTTCTCTTCTTTAACAAGGAAAATGTCTCCTAAGGCGACAGACATGGATTCAAGGGTGATAACCTCACAAGGTGCAAAATGTCATTTTTGAATCATGGAAAAGTATAGAGTATTCTAGAGTGGAAGTTAAACTTGTCAAGTCAAAGGCAGTAGTCTTCATATTATTGATATTAATTATACATATATTAGTGTTAGGCCCCTTTTAAATGGACCACTAGGAATGGGCGAACAGATCGCGGTTCGGGTTCGGCCGTTTGGTTCGGTTCGGCCATTCAGTTCGGCCGTTTGGTTTGCCCGCCGCATTTTGGTTCAGCCATTCGGTTCGGTCGTGTTTGGTTCGGTTTGGGCGTTCAGAAAAAGTATCGTGAGAGCCCGTGATCGCACCGAAAACCGGAAATTCAAGTGCGTGCGGAGCTTGTGTGGGTGAGTGTGTGTGTTGTGGCTGGCTGTGTGTTTGTTTTTGATTTGTGTGTGTTTTGACTGTGTGGTGTGTGTTGGTTTTGGTTTGGCTGGTTGGTGAGTGTTGGTGGGTGCTGTGTGTGTTGTGTTGGGTGTGTGCTTAAAAAAAAAAAAATAGAGAAGAAGGTGACCAGTGCCACCACCATTAAACGTCGGGCCTGGGGGAAGGCCAAGGTGGCGGAGTCAGTGGTGGAGGAAGAGGTTCCTCCGGCTGCTGCTGGACCTTCGGTGGTGGAGGAGGAGCCAGTGGGCACAGGAGGTGCTGCTACCACTGCTGCCAGGTTTGTAAACTTTTTTTTTACTTTGTGGACAAGAAACTTAAGGTTTTATCCATTAGAGTGAGCTCACTGGCGTGCGGGTGGGTGCATGGGTGGTGGGCATCAGTCAGGCACAAACAGTGGGCATCAGCAGGTAGCAGAGGATGTCTGCCACAGAGAGAGAGGGTACTGCAAGTGTGGGGGGCTCTTCCAGCAGTCAGGCATGAGCACGAGCAGCACCCCCCACCCAAACGTGTGCCAGGCTAGCAAGGGTCTCCACTCTCCAGTTGCCATCCCATTCCCTACGCACCCCCAAATAAGGGCAGGATTTGCATGTGCCAGCCACCAGGGT
>QEPC01012375.1:2251344-2266981 GCA_003113815.1 Sphenodon punctatus
AGTCCCCGTGCCATACCTTGCATGTGGCGAATCCATCGCCCTTTTCATAAAACCTCCAGACATCCAACTTCCGGCGCCGAATGTCTGGGGGTGTCACTGGCAGTGGTGATGACTTCTGCCTAGGGGTCCTCCTTGGCCTGGTCCTGGCAGAAACGCTGGAGCCGGCATCTGATTCCTCTCTGAAATGGGAACACATTAAGAACACCAAAGTAATATCATGCATTTATGATGATGATGCCTCTAAGTCCCCCCTCCTTGAGGTGCTAGGGATTGCAACTAGAAAGCACATCCAAATCCTGCCCTCCCGGGGGTGCTAAGCGATGCTAGGTATAGCAAGTTGCAACTAGGAAGGCCCTGGCTGGCACGTGCAAATCCTGCCCTCCTTGGGGCGCTAGGGATGGTGATGGGAGATGTGACCCTGGCTGGAAAGACCCTGCCCTTTTTTGGGGGTGCGCAGGGAATGGGATGGCAATGGAAGAGTGGAGACCCTTGCTAGCCTGGCACATGTTTGGGTGGGGGGTGCTGCTCGTGCCAGAGCCCCCCACACTACAGTATCCTCTCTCTCTGTGGCAGACATCCGCTGCCACCCGCTGATGCCCACTGTTTGTGCCTGACTGATGCCCACCACCCATGCACCCACCCGCACGCCAGTGAGCTCACTCTAACGGATAGAGCCTTTCTTGTCCTCAAAGTAAAAAAAAAGTTTACAAACCTGGCAGCACCTCCTGAGCCCGCCGCTTGCTCCTCATCTGAGGAGCCGGGCACCACCACCGGAGGTGTAGTAGGGGCAGTGTCAGTGACCTCCTCCTCCTCCTCCTCAAGTGGCAAGTTGGCCCCCAGCCGGCGAATAAGCACAGCAGCCTTCTTCATTATTATTATTTTTTAAAATCACACAGCCAAAACAGTCACCCACAACACACACCAACACTCACCAACCACCACAACAACAACAACATAGCCAAACCCAACCCAAACACAGCCAAAACACACAAACCAAACAGCCACCCAGCCAAACATACACTCACTCACCACACAGCTCCGCACACATGCAAATTTCTGTTTTCCGGCGTGATCACAGCTTCACGTGCTCTCGTGATACTTTTGTCCGAACGGCCGAACCCAAACTGAACAGTCAAACCTGAACCGAATGGCTGAACCGAACGGTCGAACCTGAACCCAGCGAACAAACCGAACAGTCAAACCAAACGGCTGAACCGAACGCAGCCAAACCGAACGGCCGAACCCGAACTGTGATCTGTTCGCCCATCCCTAACAGTGACTAGCTCAGAAGGTGTTGGGAAGGGGGGAGGCAATCAGTTTTGTTTCTTGCTGCGCCCGCCTCACCGCAAGCCCCATTGCCTCCGTGCAGCCTAGCCCATGGCCAATCGCAGACTGCGAAGTCAGTGGTCTGAGGTGAAAAGGGATGGTGACTGGGCAGGCTGGCTGCTACTCCAAGCCTCTCCACCCCTGGTGCCTGAAAGTCTGCTCCACAGCTGACTCCCCCTCCCTGTCACGTTTTGCCTTCCAGTAACACGTTTTTGCCACCCGAACGCGATCCGAACTGACCGAACGGTTTGGTCATTTCGACGTTCGGAATTGAGTTTGGTTTGGTCAGTTCGTGTTTGGATTCGGGTTCAGTCATCCGAACATGCCGAGTTTGGGCTGAACTCCGAACTTCCAAACCTCCGAACTTCCGAACGTTCGCCCATCCCTATGGACCACGGTGGGTGGGGGGGATGGGTGTGCGGCCATGGTGGGCGGACGTGGGTGTGCACCTGTTTCCACGGGTGCACACCCATCTCCACTCACCTCCACCCACGGAGCTTCTGGCATTGGAGCTGTTGCTTCATAGGTGGGTGATGGGTGGAGATGGGTGTAGCGTGGGACCGCGCACTTGCCCCCACCGGTGCCTCCACCCATTTCCACGCAGCGAAACTGCATAGAGATGAGTGGGGGTGTCTTGTGTGAAAAGGGCCTTAGTCATCAACCTCAAGTGATCTACTAGAACTTCTGCTGGCTCCAGTGCTTTAGGGGAGGACCCCTGCTGACTCCCAGCCCTGGGGCACCTCAGCAATTGGTTTCTGTATGTTGATGTAGCAAAAACTCTTTTAGGTCTTACCAGTAGCATCATCTGTTTTCATTGAACTATGGCATTTACTAGGTTTTGTAAGGCTTAAAAAAGATGCACACTAAATATTACAAGCTTTACAGATACTGTCAGACAGGAGACTTTGAACTGGTGGGCAATATAAATCATAAAGCAGCTGTTTGTAAATTCTTGTAGATTGAGGACAGAGGTGGCCAAGAGGAAGACCACAATCTAGGCTGCTTTTATACGAGCAGGTCGTGCGTGATTTTTCAAAATCCCGTGAAACAGGATTAGATGTGACGATGGACATGATCACGCGCATTCAAGGCGGTTGCACGTTGTTTGCCGACCTCGAACTAAATACCTCACACATCAAGGTATTTAGTTCACGGTCGGCAAACAACACGCGACAGCCTTGAATGCACGTGATCGCATCCATTGTCAAGTCTAATCCCACCTTGCAGGATTTTGAAAAATTGCACGACCCGCTCGTATAAAAGCATACCTAGACTTCAGTAGATCACAGTGTGCAGAGGGAACCAGCCTCTTGGAGATTGCCTCTGGGTAGGAGAGTGGGACCCATAAAGTGCCTCCAGGGAGGGAATAGGCTAGGAAAGCTCTTCATGTGTGGCATGGAAGGCTCTTTCTAAAGGGGAGTGCTCCTCTCCATTCCTGAGACCAATCGCTGAGGGGCCCTAGAGTTGGGAATCACAGAGCTAGCAGAAGTTCTAGTAGATCACTTGGATCAAGTGGATCACAAACACCATAAGTTTGGCCACCCCTGATCTAGGAAGTATTATTTTGGCGTTTCAAATCCAATGAGACAAAAAGCAAAGAAAATTTAAACAAATCTCTCTGGTCTGTATCTGGACGAGCCGTAAGCCCTTCTTATACCTCCGGTCAGGGACTCCTATATCTAGACAATAGGGATTCCAGCTGGAGTGGCAGTCCATGCAGCCTTTTGGGTGATGGTCTCTTTAATCTGCATTCCTTACCTTGGAGGAAAGTGAGCGAGTGTGTGTGTCTGTGTCTGTGTCTGTGTAGGTCTGCATCATATGCAGAGAGAATAGGGTGAGCCTGGGAGCAAAAGAAAGCCAATGGGCACAGGAAATAACCAAAATACGGGGACAGAAGAGAGGGAAGATGGAGCAGAACAAGAAAAGATGAAGGTAAATGAGAGGAGGTGTAGAGAGAGGGCATGACAGGAAAGTAAATAAATGTGCCTGTGCCTACCTAAATACACACATAGTAAATTAATGCATCCCTGTCTTTCCCTTGGTTCCTTTCTCCTTTGTTTCCCCTCCCTTGACTTTTCTAGATTGTAAGTCTCTTGTGGGTAGGGATCTGTCTCAAATGAATGATTTACAGCAGCAGGTGCATTGCTTGTACTATATAAATAATAAATACCACTAGTACTACTACATGATTGTGCCAGAGAAGCAAACCTATGGATATGACATTACACTGTGACCAGTACCCCTTCCCCACTTGTCACACATTGTCACAACTTTGCTATCCCCCTCTCCACCCTACCCTTTTGCATGGCACTCTGTATGGACAGACGCTTTACCCCACTTTGGGTGTTTTCAGACTAGACACACACACCCCACCTCCCACCCACTATACATGTTACAGGGCACCCATAGGGCAGCACTGCAGCCCTGCAACATGCATAGTGTATGTGTGTGGAGGGGTGGGGGGCTAGGAGAGTATCTTGTCTGAAAATGTCCTTTGGGAGCTGCTTGTGATCTACTATAGGGGGGTGGACTGCCAGGATACAGAGGACATGATATATTGGACGGAGCAACTTGGATTAAGACTACTGATGCTAAATGTTATTGTACTCACTGTTTGCTGTCACATTGCAGACTAAAGTGATGATTATCTTGAACACAGAGAGTAGTCTCAGCAGCCGGCTCTCCATTTCTTCTCTTCGACACCAGCTTCTCAGTGTGTGCCCCCGAGTCAAGCTTCCCTAGGCCAGAATTAACCTGCAAGGATATTTCACCTAACTGCTTCCTTCCAAGGATTTATCAAATTATTATTCCTCCAAACTCCATCCAACTTTGTACAAGAATGTCTGGCTGATTTAGTATGGGCTCCAAAACTCAAGGCCCAAGCAAAGAAATGTCCCACACAACTCCAAAGAGGCAAGACTAAGGAAGAGGGAGCAGCAGGTGCATGCTCTAATGTTTTGCATTCCTCCCACTTGCCTCATCCTCTAAAATACTTCTTGTTATCACCATGATCGCCCTCATAATTCTACTAATTTATTTTCCCTCTTTAGGGAGTGTGAACCACTGTGATAAGTGTGGGTGAGGTAGTTATTGTTCTTTCCTCCCAAATGTGTAATTATTGGAAGAGCACTTAGTTGTAAATATTGGCAAAACACATTATGGTGAACTTAATAATTTATCATTTATAATAGTTTTTAAATGGAATAATTTAGAAAAGAGTCAATTAAGCCACAATATTGAGTGGTGTTGGAATTACGGTTTCTGGTTGTGCAGGATTGTCCTGGACAATCCCAGAATGATGCTGTTTGTCCAGGATGATCCCTATCCTTGACACTATAATGTACAGGAATTTCTCAAGACATGCCACTTACGTTCTTAAATGGGTGAAATGCATTGGAAAAAGAGAATTGGGTCCTTACCTTGGGAATTCTCTTTCTATCCTGGACACCTGATAGTCTTCCTTTTGGCTTGTTCTGTGATTCACCAGCAGGAGGCAGAAACAGCATTTTTTTCTGGCACATTTAATTATTATTAATTATTATTATTATTATTTTATTAGCAAGCATTTATATAGCGCCAGCAATGTACCTGGTGCTTTACAAAGTAATTGAATGGACACGGTCCCTGCCCTAGGGCTTACAGTCTGAGAGACCGGGGGTTGGGGAGGGGAGAGGAAGGAAGGGGAACAGAGGGAGAGACAAGGAGTGTAACATTCACGAGGATGCGAGGTCCCAGGTGCACGCACTTGTCTTGGTTACATCAAGTACACAGACCTTAGGTAACAGATTGTAGTGGATGGAGGGTATCAGCAGGAGTTAGGTGAGGGGAGCAAGAAGTCGGGGAGGGCAGAGCAGAAGAGGTGGGTCTTGAGGAGAGATTCCAAGGTACGAAGGGAGGGGGCGAGGCGGATGTGGGCAGGGAGGGAGTAGCAGGCATGGGGGGCAGCTAAGGAGAAGGGACGAAGGCAGTTAGGGGAGCAGGGCAGGCGTGGGAGGATGAGAGAGGGGACAGAGGAGAAGCAGAGTTCATGGACTGGAGTACGGAGGGAAATTAGCGCAGAGAGGTAGGGGGGAGCAAGGTTGTGAAGAGCTTTATAGGTGAAGACTAGGAGCTTCTGCAGAATTCGTTCAGGAAGGGGGAGCCAGTGAAGAGAGGAGAGATGGGGCTGCACGTGGTCGAAGCAACAGGCGAGGTGGATGATAGGGATGGGCGAACGCGGTTCGGATGTTCAGAGTTCGGACCAAACTCGGTCTGTTCATACATCTGAACCAAACGTCTGAACCGAACTCTCAAATGACCGAACAGTTTGATCGTGTTTGGATGAGTTCGGGGGCGGGGAAAACGTCTTTTCAGGGCCAAAAATTTGCTTTCGGTTTTGGTATTGATAGCGTTATTTTTGAATGTTCGGCCAAACTGAACTCAACTGAACCGAACCATCAAAACTGAACTTGGGTTTCGAACCGAACGTCCGAACCTCCGAACCGCGTTCTGTTCACCCATTCCTAGTGGATGACCCTGGCAGCAGAGTTTTGGACAGAGATAAGGGGAGAGAGGTGAAAGCGGGGGAGGTCAGTGAGAAGGAGGTTACAGTAATCAAGGTGAGAGATGAGCAGGGCATGAACAAGGGTTTTGGCAGAGGAGACAGAGAGAAGAGGGTGAATCTTAGCAATGTTATGGAGAGAGAAGCGACAGGATTTGGCAACAGAGTCGATGTAGGGTTTAAAAGAAAGGGGTGAGTCAAAGATGAAGCCTAAGCTACGGACTTGGGGGATGGGAAGGGTGGTCACTCCATCAATGAGGATCGACAGGGAAGAGGGAGAGGAAGGATGAGGGGGGAAGATAAGGAGTTCAGTTTTAGTCATGTTGAGTTTGAGTTGATGTTGAGACATCCAGGTAGAGATGTCAGAGAGTCAGCTGGTGAGGCGAGCTTGGATAGATGAAGAGAGAGAGGGACTAGAGAGATAAGGTTGAGTGTCATCAGCATAGAGGTGATATTGGAAGCCATGGGAGGTAATGAGTTTGCCTAGGGACAGGGTATAGATAGAGAAGAGGAGAGGGCCAAGGACAGAGCCTTGGGGAACACCAACCAAGAGTGGAAGGGAGGAGGAGGTGGAGTTGGCAAGAGACACATTGAAGGAGCGGTCAGAGAGGTAGGAGGAGAACAAGTCAAGGACGGAGCCATGGAAGCCAACGGAGTGAAGTGAATCCAGAAAGAGCGAGTGGTCAACAGTATCGAAGGCAGCAGAGAGGTCAAGGAGGACAAGAATGGAATAGAGGCGATTAGATTTAGCCACAAGAAGATCATTGGTGATCTTAGCAAGAGCAGTTTCAGTAGAGTGAAGGAGGCGAAAACCAGATTGGAGGGGTCAAGGGAGGAGTTGGTGGATAGGAATTCGAGGCAGTGGGAGTAGACAACACATTCAAGAAGCTTGGAAGCAAAAGGAAGGAGTGAGACAGGACGGTAGCTAGAAGGGTCAGAGGGGTCAAGAGTGGACTTCTTGAGGATAGGAGAGACAGTGGCATGCTTGAAGGCGGATGGGAAGGAGCCAGTAGAGAGGGAGAGATTGATTATGTGCAGGAGGGAAGAGGCAACAGTGGGAACAATGGAGGTCAGGAGGCAGGAGGGATGGGGCCAAGGGGGTAAGTGGAAGGGTTGGAGGAAGAGAGCAGGGATGAGATTTCCTTAAGGGAGGTGGGAGGGAAGGAGGATAGGCGAGAAGGAGGGGAAGAAGGGAGAGGGGAGGGAGTAGGAAGAGGAGAGGAGTGGGAAGCAATGTCAAGATGGATCTTATCTATCTTGGAGGTGAAGAAGGAAGCAAGATCCTGAGCAGAAAGGGAAGAGGGAGGAGGAGGACAGGGGGGCTTGAGGAGGAAGTCAAAGGTGGAGAACAGGCAACGAGGGTTCCGAGAACAGGACTCAATGTGGGAGGCATAGTAATTCTGTCTAGTGAGGGAGACAGCAGAAGTAAGGGAGGAGAGACAGATTTTGAAGTGAGGAAGTCAGCATGAGAGTGGGATTTGTGCCAAAGGCATTCAGCAGCAGAGGTGCAGGAGTGGAGGTGGCAGATACTGAGGGTGAGTCAAGGATGGGGGTTGTGGGAGTGGGCAAGGCAGGAGGAGATGGGGCAAGGGAGTCAAGCGTGGAGGAGAGAGAGGCATTGAAAGCAGAAATGGCAGAGTCAGGGGAGGAGGAGGAGAAGACTGAGGGAAGAAGGGGGGAGAGAGAGGAGGCAAAGTCCAGGGGTTAATGGCCTGCAGGTCACAGAAGGGGCGTGGAGAAGGGGAAGAGGAAGGGGGACAGTGGGAGACATTGAAAGAGCCAAGGAAGTGGTCAGAGAACCATTTCCATGCGCAGTAGGACAACCCTCCTTGCATAGCCAGTGAGTTGAAGAGCCGACAGACCATCTAAAAAGGGAGACAATAAGCAACTCCATTAAATTCAACAGTAAAGTAATCCAATCAGGAAACTAGTAAAAACTTTGTCAACCAAATTGTGAAACTCAACTCTCAAATGGAGAGCAAAAACTGAAGATTGCTGAAACTCAGATACATTCCGCAAGACCCTCCTTAGCTTGCTGTCCCTAAGCTGTTTGCCCTGAGGGTGGATCAGAGGACTGTCAGGTGTCCAGGATAGAAAGTGAATTCCCAAGGTAAGGACCCAATTCTCTTTTCTCCCTCTGGACACCTGAGGGATGTACCTTTTGGGATGTACCAAAGCAGTACTTGTGGAGAAACCCTCCTGGCTAGATCGCCCCTTGGGTTCCTGCCTGACCCAAGGCAAAGGACTCTGTCAGACCATATAAGGGAAACCCAATCTCCAGACCATATAAGGATATACACTCACTTCAGCCCATCTGATACCTTACCAAAGAAGGAATTCCAGGCCAGATAACCTAACTGATTGGCCATCTTGAATAGGGTCACCTGTGGCTGTGAGCCAATAGAGGAGACACTAGTGTTGCCCTTTAAGCAAGGCTAGTGAATTTCCAAAAACACAGAGACCTTATGGCCAGCCGGTAGCTGTGCTGGACTATCCTGCAACACCCAGTTTTCTCCATCCAGCTGGGAAAGAACCAAGCCCTGAATAGCTAAGACATCCACGCTTAACATGCAGAGAAAGATACTGTGAGTAAGTCCTTCTATGCGGAGAAGCAGGGTGAGGGACCATTTAGGCTTAAACGCGCTCTAAATGGGTTACCATGCCTGCTTGTATTTGCCTGTATTTGCTCACGAGTTCAATGCCTTTTCCCTACCCTTTTGTATTCTTGTAATTTGGTTAACTTAGCTAGTAAAAACTATAAATCTTGTTTTCTCTAATCAAGAGTGCCTGGTGTGTGTGCTGTGACCCAAAACGCTTTCCAAGTTTGGCTTATGCTGGGAAAGCAATCTCTAATAAGGAGCAGGGTTTGGGCTTCCAGAGCAGCCCTTAACCCCAGAAGCTCATAGCTCTGGTGGTGGCAGCAAAACCCGAATGTTATGGTGATGGGCACATGGCGAGGGGAGGGGGCAAGGAGTAGAGCACACACACCCCTACTGGACCCATTACGCCACAGTACGGACCCCTAAGAATATGGGAGGGAGCAAACAGTACTAATCTAAGACTGCCTGAAGCACCCTTCTCCCAAAAGCAGCCTCAGCTGACTGAAAGGTGTGTATTTTATAATGCCTGATGAAGGTATGCAGTGAGGCCCACGTGGCCATCTTGCACACCTCTTTGTAAGAGGCCCTAGCCCCAAAGGCTGAGGAAGTAGCCACCCCCCGAACTGAATGAGCCCAGATGTTGGAAGGCAGGGGCTTGCCTTTTGCTTTGTAAGCCTCCGAAATGCACTGGGTGACCCATCTAGAGATAACTGCCTTAGAAGCATTCTGGCACTTATATCCTGCTTTGATATTGACAAACAAGGCAGTGGAAAGTCAAAAGTTAGCTGTTCTTTTAATGTAAGTTTTTTATGCCCTTCTAACATCCAGGTAATGCCAAAGAACCTCTTTGGGATGGGTAGGGTGTGGGCAAAAGGAGGGAAGCACTACCTCCTGTAAACTATGAAAAATAGAATTGACCTTTGGGATAAAGGCCTAGTCTAGTCTGAGGGCCGCTGCCTCCTTTTGGAAGGTGCAAAAGTTTGGTTCAACGGAAAGAGTTCCCAACTCAGACATCAGCCTGGCTGAGGTGACTGCAATCAGGAAGGTGACCTTTAAAGACAAAAAATACAAAGAAATCTTTCTGATAGGCTCAAAGGGAGAACTGAATAGGGCTCCCTCCCAGTACTAGATTCAGGTTCCAAGACAGATATTTGTGTATCATTGGGACGTGAGGGGGGGAAAAGCTTTAGCTACAGTCAGAAAGCGATGGATATGTTGATGCTTAGATACGTTTAGCCCCCGGGATCCAAAGATGACCAAGTCTATGGCTGAAACTTGTCTCACCAGGGTATTTGGTTTTAAGCGCTTGTCTAGCCCTGCTTGGAGGAATTCTCTGGGATACCTGCTGTAGAGGGATTGCTTGATCTGGCTAAGCACCACTCCCTAAAAACTCTCCAAGTAGACTGGTAAATTCTATAGGTGGACCCTTTCCTAGAGGACATGAGTGTCTTGAGGACTGCATCCGAGTAGTCAATTTTCCTTAGGGCCTGTCGTTCAATTTCCATGCCATCAATTTATCAGGTCCGATCCCTCGTAAAGGATGGGACCCTGACTCAACAGGTTTGGGAAATTTGGCAGATGTAGTGGATCTGCTATGCTCAGAGTTATGAGGTTTGAAAACCATGGTCTCCTTGGACAAAAAGGGGTCACTATGATCTCAGTCACTTGTTTGCTGTGCAACTTCATCAGCGTTCTGCCTGTCAGGGAGAATGGTGGGAAGGCGTATGATAGGGCCTTCGGCCAGGACTGATTGAGAGTGTCCATGACTAAAGCTTGATCGTGTCTGCTCCTCGACATGAAAAGTGGCACCTGCTGATTTCCTGGTGTTGCGAACAAGTCTACGTGAGAGATGTTAAATTGCCAAGTTATCAGTAAGAAGGTGTCCTTGAACAGCGTCAACTCTCCTGGGTCTATCTGGCATTGGCTCAGCCAGTCCGCTGTCACATTGTCTGAGCCTTTTATGTGGAGGGCCTTCAGGGACTTCATTGTATGTGATCTTCTGCCCAGGATAGGAGTCGAGATGCTTCCGAGTGGAGTTTCAGGCCTTTCGATCTTCCCTGGTTGTTCACGTATGCTCTCGCAGTAGTGTTGTCCGTGTAAAGCAATAGATGTCGGTTCTGAACTTGATCTACAAAATGTTGGAGGGCCAGTTTGACTGTTTTCAGCTCCAGGAAGTTTATACTCTGTTGGCTGTCTCTTTCTGACCAGCAGCCTTGAGTGGTGTTGTCGCCCATGTGTGCCCCCCATCCCGTCAGACTTGCATCCGTGATTCTGGTGATTCTGGTCGGTTCTGTCAGGGGGACTCCATGAGTAAGCCTGTGCCGATGTAACCACCAGGTTAGGAAGGCTTTTACCTTGCGTGAGACTGGGACCCACAGGTTCAGTCCCAAGGTTAATTCCCTCTGCAGGGATCTCAGCAGTAGCTGTAGGGGACGCAGGTGAAAACGTGCCCACTGAAGATGTTGTGTGCAGGATACCAGGAGTCCCAGGAGACTGGCTAGGCTTTTCAGCCTCATCCGGTGGGATGAACTCAGGGTTGTTATTAGCGAGCATATCTTTGCCTACCTGCTAGGAGAGAAGAAAGATAGTGTCTAAGTGGGTATCTATGATGACCCCTAGGTATTCCAGTCACTGTGTCAGGATCATCTGGCTCATTTGTCAGTTTATGACGAAGCCATGTAGTTCTAGATACTCTACGGTTCTGTTCAGATGTTTCAGGGCCTTGTCTTTGGATTGAGACCTGATTAGTAGTTCATCCAAGTAAGGGTGAATGTGAATCCCTTCCAACTTCACATTGGCTATTAGAGGGATTAATATTTTTGTAAATGTCCTCGGCGAGGACGCTAGACCGAATGGCAGGGCCCGGTATTACCAGTATTTTTGATTATATGCAAAGTGAAGCCATTTCCTGTGGGGACTGCCTTTTTGGCACGTATAGGTATGCTTTCTTTAAGTCCAGGGATGTCATCCAATCTCCCTGGGATATGTTCTGACATATTGACTTGAGGGTCTCCATGTGAAAAAATTTTGTTTTCACCCACCTGTTGAGGTGCTTCAGGTCAAGCACTGCCCTCCATTCCCCAGATTTTTTTGGGACCAGGAAAAGGATGGAGTATAGGCCCTGCTCCTGTTCCCTGGGAGGGACCGGTTTGATCGCACCTATGTCGTAAAGCCGTGCAATCTGCTCCAGCATGGCCTGGTGCTTTGCTTGCTTTGAGGAGATAGAGAGGTTATGAAAACATTTTGAGGGGGTCTTCTTAGCTCTATGGGGTCTCCTTGTTCTATGACCTCCAAGACCCAGGCGTCGGAGGTTGCTTCTGGCCAGAGTGGAAAGAAGTCCTGCAGCCTGCCCCCTATTCTCGAGGTGTGCCTGTGATAGTCAGGAGTCCTGTTTAGGGTGTCCAGGGCTTCCTGGTTTTGACTTATTGTTAGTGAATTTTCGTTGTCGCTGCCATTTCAGTTTGAAATTTTGTTCCCTAGATTCACTTGGGTGATTATATCCCCTACAAAAGGCTGCTGAATTTCCCGTATATCTATAAGGGGGATGAATTGTCTTCTTTTTGGCCCCAAACTGATGTAGGGTTTGTCTCTTAGCTTTACTGGTGGCGTCTGCCAGAACCTTATCGAGACACGTGCCAAAAAGCTTGTAACCCTGGTAAGGACCTGCAATTAGGAGGTTCTTGGCCACCGAATCCCCATTCCAGGACCTGAGCCATAGCTGCCCAATATAGGGTGTCTGTGGAAGCATCAGTCATAAAGGCAATGGCCAATAGTATGCAGGCAGTTAAGATTTTAGACTTTTTATCAGAAATATTGGGATCCTGAATGTCGTGGAACCAGCTTATAAGGGCCCTGGCTACGTAGGATGTGACTGTGGCCATACGTAGGACGTTGGAAGAAGCCTTGAAGTCTCACCTCAGGGTGGATTCAATGCTTTTGGCGGTGGCATCTTTTGGAAAGCAGTCTCCCTCTGTGGGGAACACAGTCTGCCTTGCCAGCGATGCTGCAGCAGCATCCACTTTAGGAGTGTGGAACAAGGACTCTTTACAGCTGGATAATGAATACAGTGTATCTTGTGCTTTATTCATTTTCAGGGAGCTCCCTGGTTTTTTCCACTCTGAAATTATCAGTTTTTCAAAGGCTTTGTCCAGTGGAATGCCTTTGTCCTTCCCAAGTACTTAGGGAGTGCGGGCTCTGTTGTCATCTTCCTCAGAGTCTGAGGTCTCATCTTTATTTAATCTCTCTTTCAGCTGCAGCATTTTTACTACTTGCTTTATTAGCTCATCCCTGTATTGTAAAGGGAACTCTCTCTCTTGATCTGAGGGTAAGGGGAGACTTTGGTGTTCAGGGATCTGGCCTTCTTCTAGAGAAGACTCTCATTCCCACTGTGAGAGCCCCTCTGATACTTTGTTTGAGTCCTCTGGGGAGGATTCCCTGATGAGGGTGGTCTTTTTGGGCAGAACTTTTGGTCTGGACTGTTCTTTACTGGGGGTAATAATGTGCTCCCCAACTGCGCCCTCTTCTTCTACCCTCCCGGAGATGTTCTCCTCCAGGGAGTCTAATAACATTTGGGGGGGGGGGGGGAGGGTTTTGCTTGCTACCCGCTTCTCTTTTTCCACCTTTTTTGTCTTGCCCCTTTTTTGTCTTGTGTTTTTCTGGATGGGCCTGCTGAGGAGGAGGGGAATCTTTTGTGCTCCTCCTTTGAACACCTACGTCCTCCTGGCACAGTCAGTTGAGGGAGGACATAGTTTTGCCCATGGTCTCATTCAGGGCCTGTACAGCCAAAGGGACAAGGCTTACTGCGTCTTGGGCAGCCTGCCTCTCCTCCATGGCCTCCTCCTGATTGTTGGGCTGTTAGGCGGTGGTATGGGTTTTTGGTGGTGCCATTTCCCCCCGTGTTTGGGGCCCAGGCCTCAGCGCGGGATCCAGGATTGTTGACCCAGACCTCTGGGCTGTAGCACGGTGGTGGGGACACAGCAGCAGCCTGCCTTCTGACCTGGGCTGCTGCACGGGTAGAGCCTGCTTCACTGCAGTGTTTACATTTAAAAAAAAAAGAAAAGCTATGAGCCATATTGCAGCTCTGAGGGCTCCAGGATAGAAGAGGCCGCAAGTGCCTGCTCTGCAACTGTCTGCCTCTTGAAAAAGTTGCACTCCTCTGAGGGGAGAGATCTGGATCTGGTCCTGCCGGTCTGGAAGCAGGAACGAAACTGGCTATGCAAGGAGGGTTGCCCTACTGCACATGCCAGAAAAAAATGCTGTTTCTGGCTCCTGCTGGTGAATTGCAGAACAACCCAAAAGGAGGACTGTCAGGTGTCTAGGGGGAGACATGTACTACTGCATTGCCATTAGACAAAAGCAAACTGAGGCCGCTTTTAGACGAGCACGCTGTGTGCTCGCGCGGGGTTTCAAAAACCCTGCGAGGAGAGATTACACGTGACAACGCCAACAATCGCGCACCTGATACGGCGTTGCGCATTCTTTCCAAGCCGCGAATGACCTACCTCAACCAGGCTCCCAGTCAGTTCGCAGCTTGAAAAGAACACGCGGCACGTATCAGGAATGCTATTGCCGGCGGCGTCACGTGTAATCTCTCCTCGTGGGGTTTTTCAAACCCCGCGCAAGCACACAGCACGATCATCTAAAAGCGGCCTGAGACCACTTGGCACTTGTCAATGCTTTGTCGTTTTACTGATCTTCATTCATGTGACCAGTGTTGGATCCAGGGAAGTTGGGGGTCTATGCAAAATGGTGGTGTGTGGGCCTCCTCCTTGCACAGGAGTGTTTAATAGGCACACACTGGCACTTTTTACACAGATGCCCTCCCCCACGTGTGCAACAGCGTGGGGGCATCTCTCTGACTACTGGTGGGGATGCATGTCCACCTCCACTGATCGCACACACACACAGAGACATTGGGGGAAATGGAGGTGCCTCCCTGCATAGAGATGGGTGGGCATCCATGTGATGGTCCGCACACCTGCCGTGGTTTCCACCCATCTCCCCTGAAAATATGGTTCTGAGATTATTATGGCTGCTATTTCACTAACTCTTCTTAATGAAGTTATTGCTAACAGGAATACAGTCTTTAAACCCCCACCCCATTACCAGTTCACTTGCGTCCCCCATATAATTAATTTGCGCTGCCCCGGGGGCGCAAATGAAATGGTTATGGGTGGGGGCAGCATGAATTGATTATGGGGGGCATAATTTAACTTGTTATATATATATATAAAACCAGCTTAATAAGCTGGCTGCATTTTGAGTGTCTTGTGTTTGATAGCAGTGCCCCAGGCCCACCGAGCTGAGCAGTACCCCTAGGCCCGCCGGCAGGACACAAAGAGGGGGGTCCATCTTGACTTCTTGGCCAGGGGCTCATTGCACCCTAGCTACGCCCCTGGTCTAGTGTGCGTGACTGATCAATTTGAATGAGGGTGTGAGGTGAGACTCGTGAGAGCACGTGTGTGTAGTGTGTGTGTGAGATAAATTTGAATAGATGTGTGAGATGAAAGCATGTGTGTATGTGCCTGAATGATTGTGTGTGTGATCAGTTAGAATGAGCGTGTGTGTGAGGGGAGAGCACGTGTGTGAAAGTGTGTGACCTCTTTTACACGAGACGCACTCACGCAGCGGCATGGGTGGGTGCATCTCATTTGAAAGCAGTCACTTACACGTTCCTATGTAACACACACCTCCACCCAGGACCCCAGGACCGGCCCCAGGGTCCTAATTATGCAAATGTATACATTTACATAAAACTTACTCCCTCTGGACAGGAAGGATTCCCAGTCTCCACCACTCCAGCAACCATGGAAAAGCACGGCCTCCCAATGCTTCCCCCCATCCCCAGCAAAGTGTCTACCACCACTCCCCAGGAGTGGTTCCACTGCAGGGGCAGCCAAGCGGGCAGTGACACAGGCACAGAGAGACTGACTGTGTCCACTGCCTTACTGGAGGAGGGGGTGAGCTTAGCCAGTCTGGCCTCCAGGGCCTGTTGCTTCTTGCTGCTGATGCCACCTGTGCCTTGTGCACGCATGCGGTACAACCGGTCCAGAGGTGCTGCTATCACACACACAAGACACCCAAAATGCAGCTAGCTTACTAAGTGCATTATGCCATGAAAAGACACATATAACCAGTTCAGTTGTGCCCCCATAATCAGTTCATGCTGCCC
>QEPC01012378.1:0-11896 GCA_003113815.1 Sphenodon punctatus
CAGTTGCCCACATGGCCCCACCATGGGTGTTATTACCTTGGGGAAGGGGAGGGGAGAGCAGAGTGGCAGTCAGCTCCTCCAATCAATACAGCCCACTCCCCACAGCACAGTGGTAAAATCAAATTTACCCTCTGAATTTGATGAATGTTAGATTCAAATGTTTGGAATTAAAGCAAATTTATTGCAGGTATGAGAAGTTTGACTTTTGAAGTTCATAGAACCTTTCAGTATTTGGTAATGTTGAAATGAATATGACATTTCATATTCACAAAGGAAATTCATATAGTCATTGCCACAAATATCCGAATTTGTCTTTTTACCACCGTGAAATTCACAACTTCAATTCATTACTTTGTGGTTGGCCACTTAAGTCACTTCATTGTTTCTTGTTTGGTTACTTTTGTGATGCTATGTTGCACTATTTATTTTTATATGGACCTCCAAAGTGAACAAAGTACCAAATACCAGAATGGTTAAAATATGCAACACAAAATCATGAAGTAACTGAAATATCTTCGATACCAGAAGAACATTATGCAAAGCAAGAAGCAAATATCACTTCGTACTTGCTTCAATAAAATGGGGTAGGAATATATTAAATTAGCCAAATTTGGTATTCACACTGAATTCTTTCCAAGTGTAGTATTTGAATGTTTTGGTGTTCGGAGGTTCATAATTTGTTAACCTAACCTAAGTCATACAGTGAGTGGAAGTAACTAACAGTCAAAGATACCAAAGTAGCATAGGGATGAATTAATGAAACACTATTCACTTGAATTAAATGTAACACTAAAACCTAAAGTAATGAATTTGGAGAACTTCAAAATAGTCATGACTTTGACTTCAGGTATTCATTAAGGTAGTCAAATATCCAAACACAGTTTGCAAAAATGCAATAGCCAGTTCATTTCAGCTCTACTTTAAACTTTTCTAGGACAACCCAGGCTGAGAGACAGCAGTAATTTTATTTGTTGGAGTGCAGAGAAACAAAGACATTCCTCTCTCTAATGGGCACATTAAATACTGGGTATTTTCAGATGAGATGCTATCCCGCATGGCCACCCAGGAGCCACAGAGTCAACCACCTGTGTGAAGGTGGAGCAGCTGGATGCACATTCCCATGAGCTTGTTTGAATCTGTCCCCACGCACCCCACCTGCATGGATGCTCCACAGCAGTGTCCATGACCCACCTACCCTACTGCCTTGCTCATTTGAAAATTCTTATTCTTTCTTATTATTATACTTAAAAATCATTCTAGACAGAAAATATACAGCCTCTTTTTTTCTATAGGGACAAATAAATTATAGAAATCTTTTGGATCTCCAAATGGGGACTAGGAACCATACAAGTTTAGAATTTCCCAAAAGATTTCTGGTCATTTCTACCTCCAACCAAGCAGGAGCTATTGTGAGAGCGACCTCTCCTGGGTAGTGTGCTTTTGATTGGAAATACTTGCAAATTTTGAAAACTGTTAGTGAAAAAACTCTCAAGTCTCAGAAGACTTTGGTTTACAAATAGTTCAAGTTTTGTATGAAAGACTTTTATGCTTCACGTTATCCAAACCAATCTTCCCATTCCTTAATAAAAGCATGCATATTTTACACATCAACGAAGAGCAGCAAACCGTAAAGTCACACACTTCATTATTTATGGAGGCTGCCTTCATGACTTACGAATAATTAGAGCTCAAGCCAAAATAAAAAATAAAAAACCACGAATAGCACATTACATGGATACAATTCCCATCCAGGTTTATCCTGTCCCAACTGCTGTCTACTGCAAAAGCACAACCCAGCTTCTCATCCCAACTACCAGCTGCCAATCCAGTTCCAAATCCACAATACCATTCATTCTCAAGTGCCATAGAAATGTTTGGCTCAAGCTTCCTCTCTCTTCTGTCCCTGTACTGGTTTTTGCAGGATTGAGTCCAAAGTATGGGCTTGGGGTAAGTGTTTGCAGTTGCAGGCTCTGACCTTCTTGAGAAGGCGTATTAATTCTGCTAGTTGACCCCAGTTGGCAGCAGGAGGAAAACTAGTGGTTATCTTAGGGAAATAAGATATTTATTTTATTTATTTATTTATTTATATTTACATTTATATTCTGCCCCCTCCCATCAACAGATGGCTCAGGGTGGCTTACAACTACATTTTAAAACCATTTAAAAAAATGAATACAATAAAAATGTAAACAGAAAGGGAACCTAAAACCAAAATAAATAAGGGTAAAACAGTCAGACTAGAAACACCCCCCCTCCCCTCCCACCCTACCTACTCCCTTCCCCAAAGTCCTGAGTGAACAAGCCAGGTTTTACAGGTCCGGCGGAAGGCCAGCAGACTAGGGGCCAGGTGAGCTTCCTCCGGGAGGGAGTTCCAAAACCGTGGTGTGGCAAACGAGAACGCCCTCTCCATTGTGTCCCCCCGTTTAACCCAGGGGACCTCCAAGAAGGCATCCCTGGGGGACCGCAAGGATCGCCCTAGGGCCCGAGGAGTGAGGCGGTCTCTCAGATAGGATATATACAGGATGAGAATACCCAATGTGATAACCACCAGGGAGAGGCAGGACCTCAGAGGCTAGGAGCCTGCCTCTGGGCCTGTGGTCTTACCTCTGAATTCCTCAGGCACAAACACGAAAGACTGGCGCTCATGTTGATTTGGTGGCACTGGACACATTCAGCATGAGCTGGCCAGGAGGGTCAAACAACAAGAGTCTCAGGGCTGGGAGCCCAGGTATGGTTTTGTGCACTGTTGTGGTTATAATAATAAAAGTGGATTGAGAGGAAAACCTGTGGACTGGGTGTTTGAAGACCTGGATCCTTCAAAGAAATATAGGCAAATAAGTCTGTCTGGCTACAGTTCCTCTTGTCTATGCTAAGCAGAGCCAGATATGAACTAATAATCACCAGTCTTTATTCTGTGGATAGCTTCCATGCAAACATTCTGTTGGTTGCTACAAAATGCTGTGATGAACAGTGATAAGGCAGGTGGGTTAAGAGATGTTGTGGCTACAGCCATTTTAGTTTTTTTAGTTCTCCCCAAGAGCAGCATGGCTCTGCCCTTCCAATCTTGGAATGTTTCACAAAATTTTGGAACTGATTTGCATGGTTTTTAAATGATATCTGAGAAGTCTCAATCCAGATCCAAACTAAGTTGTTCCCAAGTTATAGGGCATTTAGCATAAAACCCACAACAACTAAAATGGTGTAAGGCCGACTATTCCAAAGTGACCAAACACTGACTCCATCAACGCCAGTGGTAAAGCTCACATTGACTTGAATGGGAGCAGACATAGAATAATGTGGAGGACCATTAAAAATCCTCTTTAAACTAGTTCAGACTTTGCCCTACAAAACCCCTTCAACAATATAAATGTGCATCTCTCCTTTCATTAAGTTTTTGCCTTTACACTTTAGCCATAGTAACTATGTTCCCCTGGGTTGAACATATTCAATAAATATTATTCTGTTCAATTACAGTCAAGCTTGTGGGACTTGGATGAAAGTCTTTGCCCTTAATGTAAGGAAAGTCCTCGAAAAGGAAGTGGTTTCCCAGATATGTATCAACACTGATTAAGAAGATAGAGAAAATATCCTATTGAATTCAGACTCTCTTGTGCTACTCCTCCTACTGCTGAAAAATAACCCCCGAGCTTTCCATTTCCTTGAAGCATTGATTTTTAATTCTGGAAAAACTTTAATGCAAACTGCATGAAAAATAAGTGGGAGGGAGAGCAAGGAATTTCTATTGCTTTCTATTTTTTCTTTCTTTCTTCAAACATCTTTATGAGTGAAGTCTTTACATGGAAAGCTAGACTACTAACTAGGAGTATAAGAACTTCCATACTTGGTGTCACAGATACTATGACTTCGAGGAAAATATCGGATACCAGTTCTCGGATTAAACCGATATTACCGGTATTGGATTTTTCCCCATTGAAATCAATGGGCAAGTTTTCCCATTGAAATCAATGGGAGAAAACCCCCAAAATACCTGTAATAAAGACAACATGTCTCTTGTAAAGATTCAATGACAGATTCACTTCTTTCATTAACTGCTAACCACCAGACTACAGTAGCCCCAGCAGCCAGTACCAGGGGCAGGCAGCACCAACACTACTACATTTTTTCCCTTTAAAAATAGGGGATTTCCCCACAGCAGTCAAAGTCATCATCAAATCAAAATCAATCAGAAATCAGATCACAGCAACTGCCAGTGCAGGACACTCACACAGTGGCACCTCAGTCAAGCACGCAGTTTAGTTTGCAAGTTTGAGTGACGACTCCGAGTCAATGACCAACTGTATATAAGCCAATCCATAGCAGCAGCGGGTCACCACCAGCCAGTGGCGCAGTGTCACTTTACATTTGTTTGCCAAATTTGACACACAAGAATTTCACAACTTTTTTTCACAGCACACAAAAGACGAAGACAGAACCAAACAAGAACAATTGTTCTGTTAACTGCCAGGGGATACTCATGCGATGCCATACCTCCACATTGCCAATGCCAACATCATTGGCAAACATTCAAAATTCTGTGCAACGCCCAAAATGACTAACACAAGTACACACACATGCCAACAACTAGATTCCAGACCTATTGTGTCCCACTCCCTGGGATCNTTTATTTATTTATTTATTTATATTTACATTTATATCCTGCCCCCTCCCATCAACAGATGGCTCAGGGTGGCTTACAACTACATTTTAAAACCATTTAAAAAAATGAATACAATAAAAATGTAAACAGAAAGGGAACCTAAAACCAAAATAAATAAGGGTAAAACAGTCAGACTAGAAACACCCCCCCTCCCCTCCCACCCTACCTACTCCCTTCCCCAAAGTCCTGAGTGAACAAGCCAGGTTTTACAGGTCCGGCGGAAGGCCAGCAGACTAGGGGCCAGGTGAGCTTCCTCCGGGAGGGAGTTCCAAAACCGTGGTGTGGCAAACGAGAACGCCCTCTCCATTGTGTCCCCCCGTTTAACCCAGGGGACCTCCAAGAAGGCATCCCTGGGGGACCGCAAGGATCGCCCTAGGGCCCGAGGAGTGAGGCGGTCTCTCAGATAGGATATATACAGGATGAGAATACCCAATGTGATAACCACCAGGGAGAGGCAGGACCTCAGAGGCTAGGAGCCTGCCTCTGGGCCTGTGGTCTTACCTCTGAATTCCTCAGGCACAAACACGAAAGACTGGCGCTCATGTTGATTTGGTGGCACTGGACACATTCAGCATGAGCTGGCCAGGAGGGTCAAACAACAAGAGTCTCAGGGCTGGGAGCCCAGGTATGGTTTTGTGCACTGTTGTGGTTATAATAATAAAAGTGGATTGAGAGGAAAACCTGTGGACTGGATGTTTGAAGACCTGGATCCTTCAAAGAAATATAGGCAAATAAGTCTGTCTGGCTACAGTTCCTCTTGTCTATGCTAAGCAGAGCCAGATATGAACTAATAATCACCAGTCTTTATTCTGTGGATAGCTTCCATGCAAACATTCTGTTGGTTGCTACAAAATGCTGTGATGAACAGTGATAAGGCAGGTGGGTTAAGAGATGTTGTGGCTACAGCCATTTTAGTTTTTTTAGTTCTCCCCAAGAGCAGCATGGCTCTGCCCTTCCAATCTTGGAATGTTTCACAAAATTTTGGAACTGATTTGCATGGTTTTTAAATGATATCTGAGAAGTCTCAATCCAGATCCAAACTAAGTTGTTCCCAAGTTATAGGGCATTTAGCATAAAACCCACAACAACTAAAATGGTGTAAGGCTGACTATTCCAAAGTGACCAAACACTGACTCCATCAATGCCAGTGGTAAAGCTCACATTGACTTGAATGGGAGCAGACATAGAATAATGTGGAGGACCATTAAAAATCCTCTTTAAACTAGTTCAGACTTTGCTCTACAAAACCCCTTCAACAATATAAATGTGCATCTCTCCTTTCATTAAGTTTTTGCCTTTACACTTTAGCCATAGTAACAATGTTCCCCTGGGTTGAACATATTCAATAAATATTATTCTGTTCAATTACAGTCAAGCTTGTGGGACTTGGATGAAAGTCTTTGCCCTTAATGTAAGGAAAGTCCTCGAAAAGGAAGTGGTTTCCCAGATATGTATCAACACTGATTAAGAAGATATAGAAAATATCCTATTGAATTCAGACTCTCTTGTGCTACTCCTCCTACTGCTGAAAAATAACCCCCGAGCTTTCCATTTCCTTGAAGCATTGATTTTTAATTCTGGAAAAACTTTAATGCAAACTGCATGAAAAATAAGTGGGAGGGAGAGCAAGGAATTTCTATTGCTTTCTATTTTTTCTTTCTTTCTTCAAACATCTTTATGAGTGAAGTCTTTACATGGAAAGCTAGACTACTAACTAGGAGTATAAGAACTTCCATACTTGGTGTCACAGATACTATGACTTCGAGGAAAATATCGGATACCAGTTCTCGGATTAAACCGATATTACCGGTATTGGATTTTTCCCCATTGAAATCAATGGGCAAGTTTTCCCATTGAAATCAATGGGAGAAAACCCCCAAAATACCTGTAATAAAGACAACATGTCTCTTGTAAAGATTCAATGACAGATTCACTTCTTTCATTAACTGCTAACCACCAGACTACAGTAGCCCCAGCAGCCAGTGCCAGGGGCAGGCAGCACCAACACTACTACATTTTTTCCCTTTAAAAATAGGGGATTTCCCCACAGCAGTCAAAGTCATCATCAAATCAAAATCAATCAGAAATCAGATCACAGCAACTGCCAGTGCAGGACACTCACACAGTGGCACCTCAGTCAAGCACGCAGTTTAGTTTGCAAGTTTGAGTGACGACTCCGAGTCAATGACCAACTGTATATAAGCCAATCCATAGCAGCAGCGGGTCACCACCAGCCAGTGGCGCAGTGTCACTTTACATTTGTTTGCCAAATTTGACACACAAGAATTTCACAACTTTTTTTCACAGCACACAAAAGAGGAAGACAGAACCAAACAAGAGCAATTGTTCTGTTAACTGCCAGGGGATACTCATGCGATGCCATACCTCCACATTGCCAATGCCAACATCATTGGCAAACATTCAAAATTCTGTGCAACGCCCAAAATGACTAACACAAGTACACACACATTATTACATACATGCCAGCAACTAGATTCCAGACCTATTGTGTCCCACTCCCTGGGATCCCCATGATGATCCACATTAGGGATGGGTGAACGCGGTTCGGATGTTCGGCCCGAACTCCGTCTGTTCGGACGTCCGAACTGAATGTTCGAACTTCCGAACAGTTTGGAAAAGTTCGGTTGAGTTCAGGGGTGGGAAAAATGTGACTTCAGGCAGGAAAAATGTGACTGGAAGGGGGAGGCAGCTGAGGAGCAGACTTCCTGGCACCAGGGGTGGAGACCTGGGTTGGTTTCAGGGTCAAATGATACCGATAAAGAAAAAAAATCTTTGAATTCGGTATTGATAGCACTATTTTCAAGTGTTCGGCCAAGTTCGGCCGAACCGAACTCCACTGAACCGAACAACCGAACCCAAACTTGGGTTTTAAACCCAACGACCGAACATCCGAACCGTGTTCTCTTCGCTCATCCCTAATCCACATATTTCCAATGCCAACATTTACAACCCTACCTTACCAACAGTGTTTAAATAAATATTTAATCATAACCAAATCCATTACTACCCCTAAAATGACCCCCTATAGCAAATAATGCCAAAAACTCCCTGTTTTTTGTTTTTGCCATTTCGGTGTACCAGGATCCCTTCAGATTACCCATAGCCACATATTAGCAATGCCAACAGTTCCAATGCCAACACAACGAACACAGTGTCAATCAATCCCAAATTTAGTGAGACCCACAAATAAACCTTCTCTCCCCCCATTTTACCATAACCCCAACCATGGGGACAGGCAGTGGATGGGACCCCCAGTAAGAGGCTCTCCATCCCCCCTGAGGCAGGGCCTAAACCAGCAGCCCAGCAAGTGTAGTTCACAGAGTTAACATTGGAGGGAGGGACATTAACCCTGAAGTACTCCTTGCAGGTGTTTTAAGTCCTGCTACTGGGGGAGGGGGGGATAGAGAGCCTTCTGTGGTCCCATGCACTGTCTTTCCCCCCAACCGGACCCCCAAAATAGATCACGATGCCATCACCTACCTTTATTCTGAATGTCCGAATCCTCGATTTTCATACCCTCCTTGGCCACCTGCAGTCTTCTGAAGGTGTAGGCTTCATGACACAAACCTTCCTTCAGGCTTGGAGAACTGGGAGGACTGAGTTAACTCCCAGTCCTGTGACAAGCCAAATCAGAAGAGATGAAAGGGAAGAGAAGCACAGGACAGAGAAGAAATAGAAGGGAAAGGGTTTTCTTTGGTTCACGAGAAGAGGAAAGGGAAGATTGGTTTTCAGTGGGGAACAGGGGAAAGAGGACTCCATTGTTGTTGTTGTCTGCAGCTTTCTCTTCTGCCCGTTTTTTTCTACTTTCTGAGTGATGCGAGGCGTGGAATCTGACGAGATTTTGGAGGGGAAAACAAAAACAGCAAGTTAGGTGTTACCGCTGAGATGTTTGAATGTTAATTATTTTGGACACAGAGCATGAAGATCAAATTTAGCCCCTTTGTGGATCTGTCTCCAAAGAGGAGGTTCCAGACTCTCCCAGTCCCCATGCCATCACTTACCTAATGTTTTCCGACCGGAGCACTCTTTTTTCAAGATCTCTTCTGGACTGCCTGTAGTTTTCCATGGTCTAGGCTCCAGACACAGAGGGCCTAGTGACTTTAGAGGCTCAGCAGAAACACCCACTAAAGTCAGAAAACCCTAATGCATCGTGAGGCACACTGGTGGGTGGTGACTGGTAGTAAAATATTGCATTCTTCTGTTGCTGTTGAGGTCCAGGACAATCACTGTGACCATTCCATGTCACTTTTGAAGTCTGCACTTCATTTCTGGAGGCCTCCAAATGCAGTGTGATATCAAACCACAGTAGGCCAGCCTCTACAACCACACTGTAGGCTGAAGTTCCAACGCGTCTGCAGTGGGGGAGGGAGGGGATATTGCAGTCTGTTGCAGATGAGGTCCCACAGCTGGGGTTCTGGAGGCCTCTAGACAGACACAGAAAGACTGCAAGCTGTGGAATTATTTGTATTGCAGAACCCAACTGGAGCCTGCAGTCACCCCGCATCTGGATGTGCAGTGGTGGTGGGGACCCATCAGATGTCTGAGGGGGGGCTAGGCTGGAATATAGGGGGGAGAGGAAGAGTGAGGTTGTGGGCATGCTGCTGCCGCCAAGAAGAGGTTCTGCCCTCCCAATGCCCTATGCACCTCTTCTTGGGGGCAGGGATGGGCAAAGTTTTGCCTGCTGTCAAGGAGTTGCCACTGCCAGCATGTCCTGGAGGAGCAGACTTGCTCTTCATGAGGGGGATTGGGTGTGGGGGTCCACCCCCACCTCCAAGAAGAGGTAACTCCCTCCCAATGCCCTCTACACCTCTTCGTGGGGGTGGGCTACGTTTTGCACAGTTTTGTGTGTGTGTGGGAACGGGTGTCCTGTGTGGAGCCCCATCCTCAACGAAGAGATTCCACCAGTGGCAGTGGAAGCAATGGTGAGTCCGGTGGCGGCAGCACTCCGGAGCATTTCAGGCTGCTACTAGGCCTTCCGGTTTGATCCAGAAGGCCTAGTAGCGGCCTTAAGTGTTATTGTTGATTTTAAATTGTATTTTATTGTATTGTTTTATTGTTGGAAGCTGCCCTGGCCTGTTTGCAGGAGGGGTGGGGTACAAATTTATTATATATATATATATATATATATATATATAAGTGCTCCGGAATGCAGCCGCTGGACCCGTCGCCACTGCCACTGCTGCCACCGTACCCAGGGCCGGAGTCCCGGCACCACCAGGTAGGGAAATCCCTGGGGTGGGGGGTTTAAAAAAATTCCCAGACTGGGCAGGGGGAGAGGGGAGGTGCTCCCTGGTGCCCTTTCCACCTACTCAGCCTGGAGGGGGGAGGGTAAGCAGGGTTACTCCCTGCCCTCGCCCCCCTTCCAAACTTTGTTCGGTCAGTTCAGGCAAGGTTTGGTTCAGATTCAGGGTGTTCGTGAACGGGCCGAACACCCATGTTCGGGCTGAACCCTGAACTTCTGAACGCGTTCGCACATCCCTAGCATGCAGTAATGTGTTTGGCCAGTGAACGTGTTTGTCAGTCTTTTGGGTTGCTCCACATCCTCCCTCCTACAAGTCTCTCTTCCCCTGCCATTCAAGGTGCATGCCTCTGAATGGCACTGCATGTGCTGCTATTTATCTGAATAATGGTCTTCACAGGGAAAACTTCAATTGCTTATAAAATTGGTTCCCTTTATCAAATAGTCCTGTAGTTTGGTAGATATGACAGTGGATGTATGTGAAATATTCCTGCCAAATAACGTATAAACAGAATGGAATATACAAATGTTATAGCTGGAAATGTATTTTCAAGTTAATGTCTTACACCATCAGGACCCTTTATCCAATCTTTCTGAAAATTTGCAGGTGTCTTAAGCTTGTGGGGGGACATAATATGCACAGATTCCATGCAAAGTGGATAGAAAATAAAGATGATGTAGCCATGAATGTGTATGGAGATTTTCTTAAAATCATAATATCAATTTGCCTCTACAATTGGTTTACTTTATCTAATCATTTTGACATTTGGTACACATAGCACCCTCTATTGTGGTTACATTCTCCCCATGGTTTATCTGAATTGAATAAGAAACAAGAAAGTTATAGCCAGAAATACATTGTTCAGTGTTTTCCCTTTATTTCAAAAATAAAATGTCATTTTCGTTACTATTTTTGTTATTATTTGTTGTTTTCATTATTTCAATAAAAGTAATGAAAACAACAATTTTCATTATCATTATTGTAATAACAAAAATGACATGCACACCCCTATCATCTGCCTCCTCCTCCGCCATGGCCGTCAGCTCAGAAGACTACAAGGTGGATCTTCCCCCACTTGCAACCCCTGTAGAAATGATAGTTGCCTCTGCCAGTGGGGGTGCCTGCACTGGACATTACAGTCGCATCTCATCAATGAGCTTGACCCTGTTGGTATTGAAGGATTCGACCTGCGAGGTCATGGTCTTCTTGACCCATTGGTCGAGTAGCGCGGCTAGGAAATATGGATGAGTTGCTGTCAAGGCATCAAAATGCCTATTCAACTCCTCAACCAATTTCTTCACCAGTGCCCTCACAGACCCATGAGAGTACGCCTCGCATATGTCGTTCTTTATGATCCTGTTTCGATATCACCTGGCTCAGAGTGGCAACCTCCATGCTCAGCTTGCCAGTGGCCTGGTGAAACAATTCTAGAACCTGTGTAAGCTGCTCCACTACTGGTCCATTCCTCCCTGGTCAGTGGTGTTGCTCCAGTGCTCCACGACAAGCAAAGGGCATGCAGCACCTCCTTCTGCTCCAGGAGACTTTGCAGGTCAAGAAGGTGGAGTTCCACCTTGTGGGCACATTCTGTATCAGCTGGTGAAGTGGGGAGCCCAACGCCTCCTGTTTTTCTCACAGTGCTCGGCTGGCTGAAACTGATGGATGGAAGTATCCGGCAATCTTCCGGGCAGTTTCAAGGAGTGCCTCAAAGCCATGGGTTCCACTCAAGGCACCCTGAACTTCTACTCTGACCAATTTGACAGCTTCTCCCCTGACCAATTTGACTAATAGGTAGAGGTGGGACCCCGGGCCCATTACCGGCTACCAGGTTTACTGGTTACCGGTTCTGTAAAAACCGGATTCCCGGATTAAATCCGGTATACCGGTACCGGATTTATTTCATTGAGTTCAATGGGGCGCTGTGTCCCCATTGAACTCAATGAAATAAATGAATTCCTTCCCCCTCCCCCTCCCAGGCTGC
>QEPC01012378.1:33003-45577 GCA_003113815.1 Sphenodon punctatus
GCTGCCAGGCAACCAGCAACAACACAGACTGGGTAGGGAGATTTAAAGGGCACACAACAGCAGCCGGGACGCACCGCCCTGGCGCCTTCCGGGTGCTTTGACCACGGCCCAGCCCGGGATCAGCGTAATGTCTGTTGCACTGCCCCGGGCCGTGGTCTGGCGGCCCGATTCCCTGCCGTGGTTCCACTTGCGTCATGTCTGTTCAGGGCTTTTTTTGACCACGAGGGGTGGTTGATCTGTTCACCCCCACTGGGAATCCACTGTGGTGAATCGGAACAGCATAATGTCTGAAATCACCCATAGTTATAGCCTTGTAGTGATAAAGCAGGTGCAACCTTCTAGTTAGAACAGGATGAATAGTTCTCAGACACTCTTTAATGTAAACATGGTTGGCTCATGTTTGGTTGTATTGTTTTGGGAACGTGTACTCTTTAAGTATGTAAACACCTTGCTAACTACTGAGTTTTCTGTAATTTTCCATTGTTGTACCATGTCACTTGAGTGACACCTTTGTTGCTACCAGAACCCTATAACCACCTTGGTGTAATGGAAGGGGTTAGAGACTCTCTGCTGAACCCTGCGTGGTTCTCTCCCTCTCAGCTGAAAGGTCACAATAAAGAAGCTCTAACAGATTTCAACCATTCCTGTGTGAGTATATGTTTTTTCCACAACAGGGCCTAAATGGAATATTGGTCTGATGCAGTATGGTAGCGCTAATGTGGGTCTCACCTGTATTTATTTTGCTGAGGGCTGAAATGAGAATCCAGTCCTAATTTTGACAGTACGCCCAAGAGATGGTGACTTATCAGCCACATTTTACAAAGCACAGAGCAACCCAGACTTTTCCAGATCAAAGAGAAGAGCTGTGTCAGAACAGGGAATGACCATAGGCTTCTAAGGTAGATGGCCTAATTAGTGGACCTTTCTTATGCATAAAATGTTCCCAGTTTGCAGTTTTTTTGTGAATCATCTCCAAGCAGACATACGCAGGGCAAGAAAAAGACAGCCTGGAACTCCTGGTGCGGTTGTGACACAGCCTTCACTGTTCAGAGAAAACTGCAGGAGGTTTAACTTGTGTTTCCCTTCAAGCATTTAAAATCTATTCTAAACGTAAAAACAGATCTCCATAGTTTGGATTTTTTTCACCCAGTAAAATAAATGTTATTTGGTTTGGCACATAAGTTCTTCTATGTCTCCTTCCTGTTTAGATACTAGCAGACAGTTTATATTTAAGCAAAATGTTAAAAACAAAATGTGCTAAAAGAAAGGCGGATATCAGCCAAAAAGTTTTAACCCCAATAGGTAATTTAATGGCTCCTGCCTCCATTACTTATTGGCAGCAGGAAGCAATTTGTGGGAGGTTCTGGATTTCTTGCCATTTTTTTTTCTTCACCACACACAGGTATGTAAAGCAGCTCCCCTTTGCTTCCGATCGCATTGATCTATATTGTTTTCCTTTGTCAGGCGTGATCAGCACTGCAGCTGGGTGAAATACTCCCTGTGAAATTAAAAACACTTGAAACATTCCACATTTTGGAGTTTGCAGAGTCTCAAGAATGTTGCCATCTTTTATGGAAAACTGGGGAAATGACCGAAAATATCATTATAAAAGTTCACCCTGCAAACAGCTTATCGTTATGCGTCTGACTTGCCTTCACTTTTGTCAGTATCTTTGGGGACTACTCACGTGGGTAAAGTGAAACAATTGTGAACAGGACTATAATAGTCTTGGATGAATATGATATAAGCCTCTACAGGATTATTCCCAAACTCAATCACAACTGCTCTGTTTATTTATTTAAATTTATTCTTCAACACCATGCTTTTATTTTATATTAGGGGTGGGAATTTTAGTTTCAGATAGAACCAAAACAACCAGAAAATAGCCTTTTTGGTTTTATCCAAAATTTCAGTTCTCATTTCTGTTTTGATTTTTTTGCACTGATTTTTTTAAAATGCAAAACTAAAATAAAATAATAATATTTATAGAATTTTGCAAAACTCCTCTGTAGTACTCCCCCCTTGTGTTTCCAGTCCCAAGAGTTTTGGACAAGCTCCTCCCAGTTTTGCAACCTTGCCTAACCAGCCAGCTCCAGAGAAAGCCTGCATAGTTCAGGGTCCTAGGCTCCCCAGTCTCCCTTGGGACTGTGGAGTCCAACAGCACTCAGATGTTTGATGTCTGAACATTTCTATCCCATGTAAATCTGATAATCCATGGCAAACTTTATAGCATGCCTATACTCTGTCCTGGTCACCTCTCAGAGCATTGTGTTCAGTTTGGGGCTCCACATTCCAAGAAAGATGTTGACAAGTTTCTCCCAGTCCCAGATGCAAGCCTTTGATCCTTGCTTCTTGCTCTTCCTGATGCTCTTCTCTGAGTAGTCAGGATCAGACTTTTATGATGGTTATATCAGCTGATCAACAGCTTCTCTCTTGCCCCCAGATGGGACAATATGCCAACCCCAATTGGCTGATTAGCCATTGATCTTGATGATCTCATTGCTACCTCCAGGCACCCACCCCCGGACCCAGTCACAAAGGGATGTATGCTGTCACTATTTAAGGTAGTCTGTTGCAAGGCCCCAAGTAATAGGGAGAAATGGGTACTCTGCTTTAGGGCCTTGTGGTCCAAGGGGGTTCACAACTCAAATTTTTTTATCTACTTTGTAGATATTGAGTTATTTATATTAAAACTTATCTCTTTGAATCTTGTAAGATCGACATCAGCTATCAGAAACAATGTTTTGGGAAAAAACAGTGAGATGGTCCTTCATGATGACTATAAGGACTGGGAACGGAGATCCCTAGGGCAGGGAACAGTGGGCTGGCTATCCAGACTTTGTGGGATGAGATGGGGGCCAGAGTTTACTGTAGGCCCAGAAAAATATTGCTTGACAACTGCATATGAAACTGCAGAAACAGAGACTTTAAGTTTATTATGACATCCCCCCCACCCCAACTTGCTGGATTTCAGTGCAATTTTCAGGGTGTGATTTTGAGTTGTGAGTCAGCTTAATATTTAACATGACAGTTTCAATATGTATTTGTGAATTATTATTTTTTTAAAAATTGTCAGCACTCATAGGATATATTGTTCATAAGGAATTATTCAGATCCTTATAACACACTGAAGTAGTCCACATTTTTTTTTAAAAAATAATTAATCTTTATAGGTGACATGTTTGATCAGATTTTGCCAATAGATATTTTTTAAATGGACATTAGTTGATTCTTGCAAACAAATGCCCCAGGATCAAAGGAGTGTATGTGCATGCTTACATTGCACATGTATAGTGCATGCATGTTGTGTGCATTGCACACATTTGGTATACATCATTTGCATACCTTTGATTAGCCCCATTTACTTGCATAGTTAATTGTATTCACATAAGTAGTTCCACCGACTTCTGTTACCATATATACATATTATTAATTATTATTATTATTATTATTATTAATTTATTTAATTTTTACCCCGCCCCTCCTAACAGCAGCTCGGGGCGGCTTACAACAATAAAAACAATTACATATCAAATATATCTAAAAACAATTAAAACATAACAAAATACAATTCAAGTATTAAAACAGGGCCCAGGAACTCACATATGTATGTAAGAAGTGTCATATGGGTTAAGACCAATGGTCCAACTAGTTGAGCATTCTGTTTTTGACACTGGCCAACTTGAGTTGCTTCAGGGAAGTACCCAACAGGTCATAATGAACATCTTTAGACATAACTAGGGCTGATGCGGCAGCAGCTTTTACCGCGCCACGATTCCATTCCGCCATTTCGGAATTGCCCGCGCCACACAGCGACTTTTCTGCAGATATTCCGCTAATTCCGCCGGAATTCTGCAAATCGTGGAATTGCAGAAAAATTGCGGAAATTGCGGAAAACCGCTATTCCGATATTTTGTGGCACTGGCGGAATTGCGGAAATAGCGAAAATGTCATGTTTCCACGATTCCACTAAGTAGCGGAATTAAATAGGCGGAACTGCGGAATTAAACCGTGGAATGAAAGCCTCTGCCATGCCATTCCACTAATTGCGGAAACACTGCTTCCGCCGGAAATAGCTACCGCTGCGATATTCCGCTACAGCCCTAGACATAACAAAGATCGGGTGTCAAAACCCCTGAGTACATGTATGGCTGTTGTGTGTAAGTACCATAACAATCCCAACACCAATTTGGGATATGAACACCATTGCATCACAAGGACAATTTGCGTATTCCAGCTGCACACATAGTCAACGTTGTGTCTAATGATATTGTGTGGCATGTTAGCAAGTACAATACGGGGAACAAGGTGGCAGCGTGCGGAGATCAGGTGGCAAGCAGAACCGACTTGCCCCAAGATGGGCTGTGTGTCTAAGCAGCGCCATATGGTGAACACAAGGCCAAACCAGTGTTCATATCAATGTCAAAACACACATTCAGACACCCGTTGATTTTATGTCTAAAGACACCCAATGGAATGTTCCATTTCCTCCTATCTGCTCCCAGCCCTTGACGTTCAGCAGTCTCATCCCTTCAACAACTTGATTAAAATAAACATTTCCAGACATATTTTTTAAAAATTTAACCAATCCTTTTTTTAACCCAGTTATGCCACTGGTCTTTACAACATCCTCGGTCAATGAGTTCCACAGGTTAATTTTATAGTGAGTGAAAAAGTACTTCCTTTTATTAGTTTTAGATTTACTGCCAGTTAATTTTATAGGGTGTCCTGTAGTTCTATTATTTTGAGAAAGGGTAAAAAACAGATACATGTTGCTCATGACACCTGCAAATCTACCTATTCCCCCAAGGAAATTCAAGTCATATCAAAAAGGGTCAAATCCACTGCCTATTAGTTCAGTAGAAAGATTTCCACCAACTTCAATAGCCATTGGACTGGCCTCAAAAATACTTTTGCTTTTCTTGGAATTCTTCAATGCAAGAAAATAATGAGTTCACTCAGTGGTCAACATTTAGGGCGAAGAGCTGGAGTTCAAGGTGAAGTCAAGTTTGCAGTGAAAAACCACAGACAGTAATAGAAAATTACTTTAAGTGTAGTTTGAAATAATTTATTAATCCCTTGGTAAAAGAAATTAAATAAGGTAATTGCTAACCTCCCACCCCCCACCATTCTTCTATTAAAACAAGGAAGTTAACCAAATGCCACAGGCTCTGTATTTTGTGTGAGTTTCAGACAGGTTCAAGTCATAATAAAACAGTTTTCGAGGCTTGAAAAGGATTTATCAGAAGAGCAAGATTGTTGGAGCTTTAGGAAACTCAAGATAAAACTGAGCTTGCATTTTTGTGGGGGAGAAAAAAGAGTTTCACTTAGACTTGATTCAGCCACTTTTTAAAAAAAAATTGATTCTACGATATTTCTCTCTGCAACTCCTTGATTTATTTCATCAGGTGTTTGTAATGTTTCTCTCTTAACTGCAGGAAATATAGAAACTTTTGGTTGGTTTTGAAATAATGCACAGACATGCAAAAGCATTAGAGCACAGCACACTCTATATCCAGAACAACAAAATAGTGTGTGCAGATCCAAACCTCTGGCCTTTCTCAAATACTGAACTCCAATAAGAACAAGAACGTGTAACCCTCAATGGAAAGACCATTCTTGTCAGTTATCTATAAACTCTAACAAGAAGCTTAGAGCAAAATCTCTAGAACCAAACACTGGGGAGCCGCAGTGGTCAATTTCTATAAATGACTGAACCAAAATGCAGTAACTTCCAGTATGCATTATGCACACGTTATTATGCACTCCATACCAACAACAATCCAGCAGTTAATCCAACCCTCTGCACTTGAGGATCCCATGACAAGATCTGGTAGCCTGTTTGCTAGACACCAGCCTACTCCATTAAAAAAGTACAAGGCCCTACTGAGTCATGCCTTATACAAAGGTGTTGTTTGTAAATGCTTTATAAAGGGTTAAGTAGTAGGGTTGTAAATGGGCTTTCCAGAGGGTGAAAGCTGAGTGGCCAGTGAATGGGCTTTTATATTCCCATCTGTAACGCTGAGATCTAGCCTCAGAAACAGGCTCACCTGCTTCCTTCAATCAGTCACTCAGCAAGAAGCAAGTGACCTCCATCTGCAACATTGAACTTGAGCTTCAGGTGGCATGGGGCTCTCTTGCTCCCAGCCCACAGTGATGATCCGGGCCCTATGTTTAGGACTAGGGCTCAACGCTGTGGACAGGAAGGTGCTATCCTTCAATTGTGTTTATAATATTTACTTAGTTCTTACTATAAATATGATATAAACTTCTATTAAACCTTCATTGAACTATGATTATTTTGTCATTTTGGTCACAAAAATCATGTATCTTTGTGAATTTCCATGAATTACAAGCCTGGCTAATTGCTTTGGTAAGCCTTTTGTGCTTATTAGCAATACAGAATGAGAGAGATCATTCTCTTCTTACAAAGAAGTCTTCCTGTGAGACCTAGAGTGAAGATGTGACTACGATGCTGGTCCCAAAAAGTAATAGATGGAGACAAGGTAGTCCTGTCTAGACAGTATTTGACAGACATGAAATCAAAGATGACTACTAGAGCTGAAACTTTGTGCCTGGCTTTATTTGGAATTTACCAGGGATTCTGTTCTCCATTTCTAAAGTTCCAAGTATCAACATATCAAGGACCCCAAAAACTTCAGAAAGCTCAGTCAAGTAATGAAGACATCATTACACACATGGCTACAGTAACCTAGATCTTCTGCTCTCACTACCTTTAGTTATCCGGTGATAGGCAGTGACCAAGCATTTTCTATTAACAACCTCATATTTAGGAAAAATGAGAAGGAGAAGCTTGCCAAAAGTACAATAGCTTAGTTTTCTTCTCCCTAAAGTGATGAATGTTTAATTAAAAAAAAAAAAAAAAGGAAATCTGCCAGCCATCATTTTGCTGGCAGCGCGCGGACGAAGAGGATGTGCTGCCGGTGTCTCCGTGTTGTGGCTGAGGTGGCATTGGTTTACTCCCCCCCCCCCTTCTCCTTCACTCGAGAGTCCTCAGGCAGCTAAGTGAACACGGGCTGCAGCGGCATAAGCGGCCGGGACTGGGAGTGGGTTCGGGGCATCTGGGAAGGCGTGTGGCTTGCGGGAGCACTCCTACTCAGGGAGGGTTGCTGTTTTTTGGTCTTGGGGTGGTGGTATTGAAAGAGATGGGCAAGAATAAAGGCCCTAGGAGGCCGAAGAACCTCCCAGTCAGGAAAGGGCATCCTGCTCGCAGGGAGAAAGGGAAGGGCAAGGGAAGGATGGCTGAGCCACCCCACCCTCCAGGATTAGCAGTGGTTGCCCCTGAGCTGGGCTTGGCGCAGGGAGGCAAGAGGGCTGGGGGCCTTGGGGGTGACTTGGTGGCTGGGCCTGGTGCAATGTCTGGAAGGGGGTTACTGCACGAGGCCTCTGTTTCTGCGCAGCCTGGGGTTGAGGCACCCCCTGCTGGTGGAATGACAGATCAGTTGCCAGTGCAAGCAAGCCAGGCTGGCACTGAAGCTAGCTTTCAATGAGAAGTGAGGCAGGTATTGGTGCAGTCAATGGGGGCCAGAATGGGCCCTCAACAGGAGGTTTATGGAGCAGGGTACACTTGGGATATGGGTGCAGGGGCTGGTGTCGTGTATAACAGTGATCCTGTTTTATTCCAGCCAACTGGGTACAGTCAGGTTTCATCCATCCCAGCTGGGGCAGTTGGTGGGGCCAGTCAGGTGGTGGAGCAGTTGGCGCAGAAGGTGGACAGGATGGAACAACAGCTGGCCAGGATTGCGATGTTCATCGAAGGAGGTGGCCGGCCGGCACCTGTGAGTGTGCCTCCAGGGGCCCCGGCACAGATGGCTCTGATGGACGGTGAGTATCCCACTGGGAGTAGGGCAGCGGGTGACCCCGGAATGACCGGTAGTACCCAACCACAGTAGGTGAGTGGGGAAGCTCAGTTAGTTGCTGCCCTGGATCTGGTGGCATCTTCATACACCGGGGCAGGCATAGGTACGTTAGGGGGGGTCACCTGCTCTGCAGCAGGGGCCTGGAGAGGTGCAAGAGGGGCTCACCCAACTGCTCACCCAAACGCAAGGGATGAGTCTGGAAGCTCAGGTAGTTGCTGTCCTGGCAATGGCGGCGTCTTCATACACCTGGGCAAGTGTAGGCATGTTAGGGAGGTCACCTGCTCTGCAGCAAGGGCCTGGAGTGGTGCAGGTGGGTCTCATCCAAACGTTCACTCAAACACAAGGGGTGAGTCGGGAAGTTCAGTCAGTTGCTGTCCCGATGCTGGTGGCATCTTCATACACTGGGGCAAGTGTTGTTTCGGTAGCAGGGTTGCCTGCTCTGTATCATGGGCTGGGAGTGGCGCAGGTGGGGTAGAGCAGAACGGGGCTGTTGTGAGTGCAGCAAGACCTGAACAGACTGGTATGGGTGGATAATGTCTGGTGCCCGCAGGCCCTGTCAGTCGCGCTGGTACAGACTGAGGTGGCGGTGGCTGGGCAAAGTCAGGTTGCAGTAGGTCAGGGTGCCCTGGGTGACCTGGTGGTTACAAATGTGCCAGGAGCACCGGAGAGGGAAGTTCCTGGGTGCCCCGGTGGTTACAAATGTGCCAGGAGCACCGGAGAGGGAAGTTCCACCCTTGCAAGGGGGGGTATGCCAGAGTGTCGGCACCCATTGGGGTGCATTTGATTAAATTGACAAGAAAGAAAATTTGGAAAGGTGATTACATAGATTTGTTTGCACCTCTCTTTTGCGACCCGGACCCAGATCCCAATGCGAAGCCGGAGTTGAGGGAGTACGAGAGAGCAAAGCGGAGAAAGATTGATAGGAACTGGGCCAATTGGGAGTCTGCATTTATAATCTATGCAGGCATGTTAATGCCATTTCCAGAGCGGGCTGTCCAGCTCTGGAAGTACTCTGATATTGTCAGGAGGGCCTACCTGACAAAAGAAGGTTTTAGGTGGTTGAGGTACGATGAGGCCTTCAGTTAAAATGCGGCTATTTCCCCGGGGGTCAGGTGGGATGTAAAGGACCATGATTTATGGATCGAGTATATTCAGGAAAAGGATGTGGTCCGGGCGGACAGTGACCATGTTATAATCAAGGGGGATGGGCAGCCCACGGAGGCATCGCGGGGCGAGGTGGCAAAGAAAGGGGGTAAGTCATTGGCGTTCTGGGACTTTAATTAAGGGTCTTGGTGTTTTAGTGCCAGTTGTAGGTTTCGCCACTCCTGCCTCCATTGTAGTGGGTCCCACCCCCTTACCAACTACCCCAGGAGGAGGAACAGAGAGGTAGGGGGTCATGGTGGGGGTGCTGGACAAGCAGCTAAGGGTAAGGGCCCCAACGCCAGTTAAGTGGTGGGTCCTATGAGATTTGTTAGTGGATTACCCACGAGTTGAGGTTGCCCATTATGTTATAGAAGGTTTTAGGTTTGGTTTTGCAATTCCTTTTGAAGGGGTCAGGGAGCATATGTTTGCTAGGAATTTGAGATAAGTTGTGGGACTGGAAGAGATTGTGAAGCAAAAACTAAAGAAAGAGGTTTTGGAAGGGCAGGGTAGCAGGCCCATTTGGGCACCTGCCTATGGATAACCTCAGAGTTTCACCGCTCGGTATTGTTCCCAGGAAGGCTCCTGGGGAGAACAGACTGATTCACCACCTGTCGTACCCCAGGGGGTGTTCAGTGAATGATGCGATCCTTCATGAATTATGTTCAGTACATTACGCCTCATTTGATGATGCCATGGACCTGGTGTGTGCCTGTGGTGTGGGGGCACAAAAAGCGACATCAAATCTGCATTTCGCCTCTTGCCTGTGCGCCCTAAGGACTTTGACCTACTGGGTTTTTCAATCGGGGCCAGTTCTATTATGACAAGGCTATGCCCATGGGATGTTTCATCTCATGTACGGCTTTTGAAAAGATTAGCAACACACTGGAATGGATTTCACAGCAGAGGGTGGAGGTGGGTCACATGACACATTATCTCGATGACTATTTGTTCATCGGTCATGCAGGATCACCGGTATGTGGGGATCTCTTGAAGCGGTTTCGGGAAGTTGTGAGTTTTGTTGGTGTTCCATTGGCGGAGGAAAAAACCGAGGGTCCAGCAACAGTTATGACTTATTTGGGAATCAAGTTGGACTCGGTGAAGGAGGAGTCACGTTTTCCAAAGGTCAAGTTGGAGGATTTGCAAAAGGAGATAAGGGCCTGTGTGGCATCTAGTAAGGTGATGTTGCGAGCCCTCCAATCGTTGTTTGGCAAAATGTATTTTGTATTCAGGGTGGTTGCACCAGGTCATGCCTTCCTGTCCCAGTTATACACCAGGATGGCAAATGTGTCCTTGCCGCACCACCACATTAGGGTCACGAACGAGATGTGAAAGGACTTGGACGTATGGTTGGAATTCTTGTGGTCGCATAATGGTGTAAGTTTGTGGCGGAGTCTGTACAGAATGGAAGCTGAGTTGCAAGTGAACTCTGATGCGACGGGGCGTTGGGGCTTGGAATTTATTTTCAGGGCCATTGGTGTTCTGAACAGTGGCCACCGCAGTGGCGAGAGTCGGGGATCTTGAGGGACTTGACATTTCTGGAATTATTTCCCATTGTGGCAGCAGTGCACTTATGGGTACGTAGTTTTGAGAATAAAACCGTGTTATTTTGGTGCGATAATATGGCCGTTGTACATGTGGTTAATTCCCTTTCATCAAAATCTGAAAGGGTAATGTGACTGGTCAGGGTATTTGTGTGCTGGTGCCTGAAATTTAACATTTCGTTTTGCGCTAAGCATGTTCCTGGTGTTGAGAATGAACTCGCTGATGCCCTCTCTCTTTTTCAGATGCGGTGTTTTGGGGAGCTTGCCCCCTTTGCAAGGAAGGAGCAGGACTTTGGAGCCTTGGATTTTAGAGCTCATGGATAGTGGATACTATAAAGGGTTCTGTGGCACCAGCTACTTGACTGGCATACGAGAGGGCCGTCAGCGAATTTTGTGTGTTTGCCAAAAGCAACGACTGGTTGGTTTTGTTCCCTGTTCCCCTCCCACAGTTAATGCAGTTTGGGTTGGAATTGTGTAAAAGAGGTTTGGCTGCTGGCACCATTGTAGGTAAATGGTCGGCATTAGCATTCATGACAAAGATGGTGGTGGGGGTGCATGATTTGGGGTATGCTCCATTCCTCAAAGCAATGGTGGCTTCTTGGAAAAGACAGGGCCAGGTGCAGGTTGACTATAGGGTCCCCCTGTCCCCCAAAATCTTGACGGACATTGTTGCAAAACTTGGTGAGGTCTGTGTTGACTTAGGGGAGGTGACTTTGTTTAGGGCGGCGTTTGTGTTGGCATTTTTTGCCACCTTGTGGATTAGTGATTTGGGGGTGAGTTCCGGATTTGACCAGGCAAAGAGGGAACTGAACTTCAAATCGGTGATGTGACTGTGTCCAACGCTGCGGTTGTTGTACGTATTTGTGTTTCCAAGACCGACCAGTTGGGAAGGGGTTTGCTGGTTTCCCTCACCAGGTCGGTCTTCCCAGTGAGTTGTCCGGTTGTTTGCATGGAAGAATATTTGAGGTTGAGGGCGGCGGTGCCAGGGACATTGTTTGTGCATCAGTTTGGCAGGCCTTTAATGCAGTATCAATTTCTAGCGGTACTAAAGCTTTGTTTGGTTTTGTTAGGTTTGTCTGGACTGCTATTTAGGTCGCACTCATTTAGGATTGGGGTGGCTTCGGCAGCTGCTGCTGCTGGTTTTGCTGCTCTGGAAATTCAGAGATTGGGAAGTTGGCGGTCAGGAGTCTTTCAAGCTTATGTTCGACCTTTTCCAGTATTATGAACTGGGCAGGGAATGTTAAATTGTTGTGGGGTCCTGTATTTTGTTTCTCCTAGGGGGTCCACTGTCTTCAAGGAGAAGGGTCGTGTGGATTGTCGGCTACAGTTTTGTTTGTTGGGCTTAGGGCTGAAGCAGCATGCCGCTGCGGTAAATTTTTCTGATGGAAAAAGCTCTTCCACAATGAGCGGCATGATGCGATAGAGACATTCATTCCACTAATTTCATTCCGCTAATTCTGCTACTTTCATTCCTCTACTTCCAAAGACTGCAAAAATAGTGGAATAATTTTTTTCCCCGACAGTTTCTATCTTCCGCAATTTCCACCAGCACTGCAAAGTAGCGAAAAATGCATGTTCCAACAGTTTCCGCAATTGTTCCAACAGTTTCTGCAATTATTCCAACAGTTTCCGAATTAGCAGAATGCCGGCAGAAAAGCTGCGGAACGTCATGGGCAATTCTGCAATGGCGGAATGAAATAGCAGAACGGAAAAAGGAGTTACCGCTTCAGCCTTAGTTGGGCTGAAATATGGGTGCGGGCATCCAGTTGGGGGTCCCAGGTAGGTATGGCCTCACTGGCTTCAGTGATTTGGAGGGGACGGAGGGAAATGTTGTGGCCCCAACTCTTGCCATTGGTTTTGGGCTTGCGGGGCGAACCTCCCTCAGATCTGCTATTATTGCATCTTGGGGAGAATGATTTAGCAAGGGGTTCTGGATTGGATTTGTCAATAATGATTCATCAGGACTGGGTATGGTTACGAGAGCTTTTCCCGCGGGCCACCATGGTCTTT
>QEPC01012378.1:49984-89456 GCA_003113815.1 Sphenodon punctatus
TTTTTTTGAAAAAAACATTTTTGCTGGGGCAGGTTTTTTTACATTGCAGCCATTTTTAAATGGCTGCAATGCAAGAAAAATCCGGTACCCCGGAATCCGGTACCGGGTCCGGATTACCGGGTTGAATCCGATAATGCCGGTACGCCTGATACCGGCATTATCGGATACCGGATTCTACCAGTTTCCCACCCCTAGTAAAAACATAAATTGAGAACTGGCAACTCATTTCATGCAATGGATGTGTTTTATGTAAGCCTCTTTGGCAACTTTTCTGTATTGCATAAGTTGTTGTTTAGACTGTCAAGGCCAGGCAGAGATGTTATAGGAACTCTTATCAGTTAAAAGAAACCTTAAAGAAAATGTGTTTTAATGCCAAGACCAAATGAGTTACCCTCAATATTGGCAGCAGTAAGAAGTTCCCCCAGAACAGATTTAGCTATCTCGCCATATGAAATTTTATTTGGAGGACCAATGAGGATGGGAGTTGTATGGGACATGGAAACCGAATATTGTGACTATTGTGATGTGAAATGTGGACCAGGGTACTGAATATTGGTACCATTATCTTCATAATCATTGTTATTATTTTGTTTATTTACTTCTGTATTGTAGAAAATAAGATTGGTATGCAGTTATAGGGGACCAGGAGGAAACAAGAGCAACACGTATTAGGCTGATGACATTTGTCTTTGTACACATCATAACTATAGCTAATGCAGGATGGTCTGGTAATATTTTTGTTAATCTTACACGAGCTATAATTTCACAGTTGCCTGCTCTTTCTGAGCATGGACTTCCATTAATGGCTATGCCTGGGGAGTGGGATGATTGATGGAATAATAATAATAATAATAATAATAATAATAATAATAATAGTGACACATGGTCTCGAACAAATGATCATACTGTCGTGGGGAGACAAGTGGTAGCTATGGAAAGTATCATCGAGGGAATTGGCTCCTTTATGCGTTAATAATGGGGACAAATTCCCAAACAGTACTTCTTTACGAACCAAACACATAGGTAAATATCCATACTGAAACTATACTCTTATATACAATTATGGGGCAAATTTTGGAAATGTATCACAGCCACAGTTTTGTGGTAATACTAGTAAAAATTGGACAGAGGAAGGTTTTATCAAAGGTAACACACGTTATACATTATTGGGTAAGGGATTAATGCAGAAACCAAATGCTACCAATTGTACATCCACTACTAGTGTGCTAAGATTTAATCCTGGGGATAGTCTATTTCTTAACAGACAATGTAGAGTACAAAGTAATTAGTCATTAACTTATAAAACTTATAGTAAGGATAACAACAATCTCACCTTACAAAGGTATCCTGTTTTGTTTCAGAAGGGTCTGTATTGGATATGCGGGTCCTGAGCATATCAAACTCTTCCTTGGAATTGGTTAGGGAGGTGCACCATTGGCTATATTACTCCTCCACAGCAATTATACTCCAATCTTTACCAAAATGAAGTCCGGAACTTGGGATATAGAATTCCACAAGATGTTTCTAATCCTCTGACAGACAGAAATACCGATTTCCATCAATTTGTTCAGGCTCTTTTCCTAAGTTTGGGAATAACAGAATTAGAAAAAGCTATAGTTAACATTTCAGCCACTTTGGAATCTGTAGAAAATTTGACATTAGGTACATTGCAACTTTTACAAAAAGAAATATCCCAATTATCCACTGTGACTTTGCAAAATAGATTAGCTTTAGATATGCTTTTAGATCCCGCCGCCCCGAGCTGCATCGCAGGAGGGGGCGGGATATAAATTTGATAAATAAATAAAATAAATAAATGTTCAGGGTGGAGTATGTGCATTGATTAATACATCATGTTGTGTATATGTAGATGAGAGTAAACATGTTGAAACTAATATACATAAAATAAGATAAAAATTATTGATATTACATGAGATTGCAGGAGAAAATGTAAATTGGAGATTTGATCATACAATAGATTGGTTAATATCATGGCTTCCTGATTTTGGAGCCTTAGGCAAGAAAATGTTGCATTTTATTCTTCTTTTAATTATTGAAATTCTTGCATGTGTACTTGTTTTTCAGTTATTAAAATGTTTGTTGATTTATGTTGGAAACGAAGTTTCGCCAGCTGGTACACATTAATGCTATTCAATTTGATAACATTGTTTCATATATAAAGTGAATTTTGTGTAGTGTGACTGATGGATGACTGTTGAAATGATGTTTCCTTCATTTATCCTTTCATGTTTATCATTTATCCTTTCATGTTTATCATTTTAAAAAGTTTAAAATTAATAATTTATTATTGTTGTTGTTTTTAGCGTTGTAAGCTGCCCCGGGATGCTGTGGGCATGAGGGGGTGGCTAATAAATATAATAAATAAATAAATAAATAAACAAACAAACATAGGAAACAATAGGGGGAGTATGTGACAGTGTACTCTGTAACAGTTAAGAGAGGAACAAGGCCAGACTGTGAACTCTTACTTCTTTTCTTTAACTAAGTGTGTTTTCTGCTAAAAGAACAAGCTGGAGTTAGACGGAGATAAGAGAAGAATGTAACCAACAACAAACCTTGTCTTCAGCACAAAGGCAGAGGACAAAGAGAGAAAGCTGGATGTAGCTGGAATCAAAAACAGGGGCAGTGGTAAGGACTAGCCCCCACCTTGGGTTAAGTGCTGGTAACCTCTGACCCTATCGAATGAGAAGTTCAACTCTGTCCAGCAGCAGTACGAAGAGACAACTCCCATCTGCAAGCTATGAGAACCTAGTGCAAAGAGAGCCATTTTGAAGAGCTCTTACCACCAACAAAAGACTAGTCACAGCTCTCCCCATCACCTCTGTTTGTACTGGCCATACAAATAGGACAGACAGACAGACAGATGCATAACTTTTTTGTTGAAACTAATAAAGCTAAGAAGTTTTACTTTACACACATGTGTCTGTTTATAATCAAAGTAGCAACTCTGGGGCTGTTCCTACCTTATAGATATTATCCTCAGGAATAATTTATTTATTTATTTATTTATTTCTATTTACTGGCCGCCCCCTCATTCTTACAGCATCTCGGGGCAGCTCACAACAGTTAAAACAACAATAAAATACATAAACACAACAATATAAATAATTAAAACTCCCCCTCAACATTCCCCTCCCTCCCCACCCCTACCACCCTCCCCCCTACCCCACCCTCCCCTACAAAGGCCTGGGAGAACAGCCAAGTCTTACAGACACGTTGAAAGGCCAACAGGCCTGAGGCCAGGTGAGCCTCCCGGTGGAGGGAATTCCATAACAGTGGCCCGGCCACCGAGAACGTCCTCTCCATTGTGGCCCCATCATACACTGGGGACCTCCAGAAAGGCGTCCCCAGTGAACCGAAGGGATTGCCCTGAGGCGTGGAGGGTGAGGCGGTCCCTGAGATATGAGTGGCCCAGACTGTGCAGGACTTTGTAAATCAATACTAACACCTTGAATCTGGCTCGGTATGCTATAGGCAGTCAGTGCAGAGCGCGGAGCACCGGTGTTATGTGCTCACGCTGCCCCGTCCCCATCATGAGACGGGCTGCTGCATTCTGCACTAGCTGCAGCCTCCAAACCAGAAACAAGGGAAGCCCCGCGTAGAGTGCATTGCAGTAGTCTAGCCTTGAGGTGATGAAGACATGGATGAGAGTGGCCAGATCAGGCCTGGAGAGGTAAGGTCGAAGTCTCCATACCAGATACAGCTGGCAAAAGGCAGCTTTAGCCACCGCCTCCACCTGCCGATCCAGATGGAGGCCTGAATCCAAAACCACCCCCAGACTCTGAACCTGAAGAGCAACAGGCGGGCGAACCCCCCTACCGGGAGGCTAGAACCTCCCCCACCCTTCCCATCACCTCCATCTTATCGGGATTGAGCTTCAGTCGGCTCTGCTGCATCTAATCTGCCACGGCCTCCAAACATTGGGAAAGTAACAAGACAGCAGGACCTGGGTCAGTTGAAAATGAGAGGTACAGCTGAGTATCATCAGCATATTGGTGGCATCGCACCCCGAACCCTCTCACGATCTCCTCCAGGGGCTGCATATACACATTAAACAACAGTGGAGAGAGAATGGAACCCTGCGGAATGCCCCAGGTCAAGGCCCAGGGGCTAGATGTTTCAGCCCCCAGCACCACCTGCTGGCTTCTACCTGAGAGGAATGAGCGAAACCATCCAAGGACAGTCCCGTCCAGACCCCCCAAGTCTAGCAGCCATCTCAACAGCAGCCCATGGTCCACGATATGAAAAGTGGTCGAGAGATCTAGCAGGATCAAAAAGGTCAAACATCCTGCATTCATCTCCCGGAGGAGATCATCCACCAAGGCCACCAATGCCGTCTCAGTACCATAGCCTGGGCGGAATCCAGATTGAAAAGGGTCAAGGAAACTGATGCTGTTCAAATGCGCCTGGAGCTGCAGTAATAAAAGAACAAAAGTCACTAGTTCATGTGACATTTGTCCCTTCTCTTTTGCTGCTCCCCAGGCCTGGAACTCCCTCCCTGGATACATTTGTTCTGCTCCCTCCCTCCCAACTTTCAAATCTCTCTTGAAAACCTACCTCTTCCATCAGGCCTTCCCTGGCTCATCGTAAGTAAAATTGCATCCTCCTCCCCCCTCCTTCACTCAGAATCTCTCCCTGTAACTAAGTTAAGCAAGTGCACTTTCATCTTCTCAAGCCCATGAATGTACTCTGGTCTCTCTTGATAATGTTCACCTCTCCCTCATCTCCCCCTTCCTTTTCTCTTAGACTGTAAGCCCTTCAGGGTAGGGACCTGTCTGTAACTACTGATTCTACACTGCCAGAAACATCGCTAGCACTACATACATACATACATATATATATATACTCACACACACACATTCAAGTTCAATTCAGCTTATTATTAAAAAGTCAGAATTCTCAAATGAGTGCATTGATTTTGGCTCCAAAATTTTAGTTTTAAAGACACTCAGAGGATCACGGGTGGAAAGAATCATCTCTCAAATACACATTCACACCCATCCTATCTTCTTTTAGTTTTCAACTTGATTCCAGGCACACAATTACCTCCTAGCTGGGTGTAATCGTCCTTTGTCTTTTGATAGTGGTGCTTATCCCAAGGTAGTTCAAGTGGGAAAAGATGCCCCACTCCTGCTCCCACAACAATGAATAACCATAACAGCTAGGGCTGCTAACTTAGGCAAGGGCAAGAGAGTTTTCTTGTTTTTTCTTCATTAAAAAATTACTTCTTTTGTCTACTGAACCCAATACAAACCTTACACAGCTGGGAACAAGATAACAAAACATGTTATGGTACTGGCCAAAAAGGTACTATTGAAGGGTATGCAACTGCTTCAATATACAGCATGCTCCTTTAGAAGCATGGAAAACTGACTGTATAGACAGCAATAATTGTGGATCCAAAAGTAACTGTTTAACTTGTCCTTAGTTAAAAGCAATTGCCTTCAGATTGTTGATTTTAATAGTGCATATGTTAGTTTTGATCAGTGTTACTCCTCCTATTTTACTATATATTTTGTTACTTACTACAGCTCTCCTGTATGTTAAAGGAGCAAACACCATGTTGTTGATGACCTTTCAATGACTTTTTACTCTTTTCCCCCTAGACTTCAGTCATGAAATTCACTAGAAATTACCATGACAGAACTGAAAACCTAATCATTTATTAACTGGGAATATCATTTAAAATGGTATTTGATAAATGTAGACCGTAAAACTTTTACCAAAATATTAGCAACGTGTCTTGCAGCAATCATTAATGAAACAATCCACCCGGATCAGGTGGGGTTTATTCCTGGTAGACAGGGAACTGATAATGTGAGACGAGTTGTAAACCTTATACGTCACATGCAGGAAGAAAAGATTCCCTCAATCATTGTGTCTGCAGATGCTCAGAAAGCATTTGATTCGGTCGAAATAAATTGTTTGGTTGCAATATTGCAAAAAATAGGATTTGAAGGTAATTTTATAAATTGGGGTAAAATAATCTATCTACACCCGGGGGCCAAATTGTTAATCAACGGGCAATTGTCACAACCAATTGGGTTAGAAAGAGGGACATGCCAGGGATGCCCACTCTCGCCACTGCTGTTCGATATAATACTGGAAGTGTTAGCAATAGCGGTTCGACAAGAACAAGAAATAAGAGGAACAACAGTGTCAGGGACACATCATAAGATAGCGTTATATGTGGATAGCGTTTTTTTTATCTGACCCAATGAAATCAATACCCCCCTTAATAAAACTGATAGGAGATTTTGGGAGAATCTCAGGGTATAATATAAATTATGGAAAATCCAACACCTTGATATTGAGTGCTACAGGGGAACAGATAAGGCAGATATGCAAAGCAATCCCATTTCCATATATGGAGATGGAAATTAAATATTTGGGTGTGCAAATAATGAAGGACACAAAAGATCTGTACAGGGAAAATTTTATACCACTATTAAAACAGGTGAAGGAAGAGACACAAAAATGGAGTAAACTAGTGATATCCTGGATGGGAAAAATGAAAATCTTTAAAATGATAATGCTTCCTAAGTTATTATATACATTTATGGCGCTCCTGATTGTTTTACTGAATAATTTTTGTACACAATGCAATAGGATCTTATTAGAATTCATTTGGAGTAATGAAAACCCTAGAATTAGAAGGAAAACACTACATGGTCCAAGAGAAATAGGGAGGATCAACTTACCAGACATACAATGATATCATAAGGCAGCAGTTCTGAATGCATTACCCTGCTGGTACAATATAGAGAAAGCCCCCTCATGGACACAAGTAGAACTGCAGACACTACAAATAGATAACTTTAAGCAGGTCATAGTAGACAAGGGGACAATAAATACCAAAAAAATGGAGGGGTCACCCGTTTGTGGGAGGATTAATAAGAGAATGGCTATCAGTGCTGAAAAAGATTAAAGGGAAGCCTCACCATATTCGGACGTTGTTCGACTCCAATCAAAAACTTTGGCAGGGGCATTGAATTTGCAGAGAAACTTTTTAAAAAAGGGGATTAAACGAGCAGGTCAACTCTTCATAGGAGGGAAATCCCTTCCTTTAACAAAGTGTGAGGAAATAGTGCAAGGGGAGGTAGATGCATTTCAGTACTTGCAAACGAAAAGTTTATTTACAGTGAAAAATGAATGCAAACACTTTGGCAGAAATCCACATGAGATAGAGAAAACACTATTAGAATACACTGCGAACAGAGGCAGATTATCTAGGATTTATCAAGCATTGCAAATAATTTGGTATAAAGGGGAATGTGTATATATAAAAAATGGGAAGATGACTTAAACCAAGGACCCTCCAGAACTGGAGGGTTATGCTGTTTTCTCTCTTCCAGAAGTCCATTGGATGACCAAGGGGAGGCCCTGTAGGGGGTTGAGGCTCTTTCTGTCCTATAATATACCTTTTCAGGTTATAGAGGACATCACGCTCTCTCAATTCTTACTGGGTTCTGTTGTTAGGCTGGCTTCTGTCACACTTATAATTTTGACTGCCTATATTCCACCCTGTAATTCTGGCTCTTTTCGGACTTCTGTGTGGGACTGGTTGGACCAACTACTGAAGGAACTGTCCTCCAAATAACCTAATGGGTTAATTATATTAGCAGGCGACCTCAATGCCCATATGGGAGCAGATGATCAGGCTATGGCCCCCTACTGTGATGGGCGGGTTTATGCTCCAACTAGCCTCTTGGGCCTTAGAAGAGCAAAAGATATGGGCATTAATGCCTCAGGGATTAGATTAGTCCAGTTATTGGTGGCCCAGGAGCTTTATGTCTTAAATGGCTCTGGCTTTAGCGATCCAGAGGGAGAGTTCACTTTCATCGGCCTTCAGGGCCCCAGTGTGGTGGATTTTTTTGTGGTCTCGGATGCTGTTCTCCCGCACATTATAGATTTCGCTCTGGGTCCCCCTTTGGTTGGGGATCATCTTCCCCTTGAATTCTCCTTTTCCATCCCAATTCCAGCTTCAAATATCCCACAGATCTCGGAGACCATGACGGATTCCAACTTGGAGCACTTTTATGCTGTATGTGCTCCGCGATGGGCTGAGGGGTGCTCGCATGCATTGAGGGATGTTTTTTTCCCGGCCCCCTGTTTCCTCTCTCTGTGAGAGGTTGCTAATTTCCAACAGTCCTTCTGAGGTTTTAGAGCTGTATGAACTCCAATCCTCGGATTTTAGGGCTCGTATCCAGGGTCTGAGACAGGTATCAGCTTCCACAACTGTGAAAATTAACCAGCCCTGGTTTGACATAGAGTGTAGGCAGGCCAGAAATGAACTTAAAACCAGGAACTTTGAATATAGGAAGAGTAAGGTGACTTCACTGCCCCCTCAATATATAGCCCTCAGGTCGAAATATAGGATCCTGATTAAAAACAAAAAGAGGGACTATTGGGGTTTTCAATGAAAAGCCCTTCTGCAGGCTGCCTCTACAGGGCATGCCAAGGGGTTTTGGCAGTTGGTCAATGCCTCCACTGGGGGGAAGTCAACAACGACTGCTTCGTCATTTTCCCCATCCGTATGGATGGCCCATTTTGGGAAGCTTTATAATCCCCTAGGAGGAGTCAAGGACCAGCATGGGACAGTTTAGTCATAGGGCTGAAGGAGGCCCCTGAGTGGCCCCCAGTTCAGGAAGAGGAAATTGAGGTAGTAGTGGATTCCTTTCGGAATGATCGAGCTCCTGGCCTAGACCTCATACAGGCCAAAAATCTCAAGGCCCACAAGGACTGTTGGCTGCCAGTCCTAGCTGTTGTATTCACTGCTATTAACAATGCCAGTGTAATCCCTAAAGCCTGGGACAAGGCTATAGTAATCCCCATATATAAAAAGGGGGCTAAAACTGATCTGGCAAATTATAGGCCCGTCAGCCTTTTGTCGGTAGTGTCAAAAGTCTATGGCAAGCATCTTCTAGGGAAACTGGTCGATTGGATGGGCCAGGTTAAAGTCATCTCTCCTGAACAGGCAGGGTTCCAGCAGGGACGCTCTACCATTGAGCATTGCTTTGTCCTCCAACATCTTATGGCTAAGTACAAAGCCTGCCATGGGGCCCTTTATGTGGCCTTTCTTGACCTCAGGGCAGTCTTTGATTCAGTGGATCGGGCTGCCCTGTGGAGCAAGCTTCAGACCTCTTCCATTAATAAGCATCTACTGGCCCTGATTTACTTGCTTCATGCCCATTCATCACTGGTAATTAAAATGGATCGTTATGGTCACATCACTTCCCCAGTTTCTACTTCACTGGATGTTAGGCAGGGATGCGTTTTGGCCCCTGCTCTTTTTAATTTCTTTATTGATGATGCTATTCCTGCCATGGCTGACACTTCCTTTTTTCCACCAAAATTAGCCTCGCGTGTCGTCGGCTGTTTATGTTACGCCGACGACGCAGCATTATTATCTCAGACCCAGGTGGGGCTCCAGCGAAAGCTTCAAGCTTTTGCAAACTTCTGTCNTAAAGTTATCAGAGTGATCCTACTGCTTCCACAGTGCCCAAGTGTGGAGCCCCTTCACCTCGATAGTTGAGTGGGGAGTTCCCTTTGAGTAGTTGTCAGAAAGGGACAAATGTTTTGCTTGGTTCCCGAATGGCTCGGAGAAATATCTCAAGGGGGAGTGGGGAAAAGAAAAAGCAGCTGTTTTACAGTCAATTAAGGGTACTGTTTCATTTCGCTAATCAGACTGTGCTGGAAATGTCCCAACCCAAAATGTATTTGTGTATAAACTCATGGGCCATTGTAAATGAACTGACTCTTGGGGTCCCTAAATGAGAATAAAGTAATTTATTAATTCATGATAGGTCATTGTCGGGAAATTATCTGTGGAAACAGCTGATTGAAATTATCTGGAAAGTCCCTGTGACAATGTCAAATGTCTATGCCAGGAACCCCTCCCCAATTACCCAATACAACAGTGCTGTGGATCAGATGATCCAGCCCTGAGGGGTGGAAGCCTCTAATGACATCTTGGGGGGGATAAAGAAAGATCCCCATATTTTATGCTAATGAGCTACAGCCAGAGGCATTTCCTGTCCTATGAATACTGTGAGCTGTAATAACACACAGCTCAAATGATGAATTTATTGAGGCAGTGGCAGTTAAGGCACCTGATTGTGGTGGAAACGAGATCACCTGGACAGACTCAGGTTCCCATTTTACCCTGTATTGAAATAAACAAGATTGGAAGTGGGGAAAACCTTCATATCCCGGCTTGCTTTAATTCCTACACAACTTTGGGATTGGATTCATGGCGGTGACTTACACGGGGATATCTATTAGTCACCTTCATGCCCGGCAACATCCGGAGTATAAATAAGCTGGCTTTCTAGGATACACTCCCCTATTAGAAAGATGTTGTGATTGGAGGTCACACACGACAGGGTGCATGACTTGGCAAATTTGTCATGGTGGTAATAGCCACAGGTGAAGGGAATACATACTGAGTAATGAGAACTGGTGACTCAATACTTATTTGTCTTGACAGAGGCAAATTGAGATGGCGGGAGTAATCAACAACCTGATTCCTGCACCTTTGGACGCAGCTGTGAACCTCTGTGTCAGAGCTGCTTTTATGTGTGATTATTGCAGAAAGTTTACTGTTCCTTCTGGCCGTACACCAACATTGCTTTTTACTTCCTTGTGATGGTTACTGAATTTATTGAAGGAACTGAAATGCTTGTATTGATTGTTTTGTATGTTGTTAGCAATTGAAGCACAGAATTGTTGTAATGCAGAGTGGAAGATCCCACTACCATAATATTTGGGTAAAGTTGTGGGATGCCAGTCACAAATATAAAGTCTCAGGAAATTACACCTTGTTAGGTCCACAACTTCCCCCCCGACCATTACTTATGACAAAATTGAAAAGTTTTTGAAAAATAATGTTTTGGTCACACAATATTTAAAATCTACTGCTCATAATTTGTTGCATGACAAAGTTGTCATGACTCATGAAGAAGATAATTTTGTAAGAATAGCAACAGAAGAAACCCATCTTACTGTTCATCATTGGTGGGATATATTTTATGGTTGGTCCCCCAAGGCAGATGCATTTTTAGCTTTGGTATTGCACTCTATTGTAATTGTATTAANTTCATGCAATGGATGTGTTTTATGTAAGCCTCTTTGGCAACTTTTCTGTATTGCATAAGTTGTTGTTTAGACTGTCAAGGCCAGGCAGAGATGTTATAGGAACTCTTATCAGTTAAAAGAAACCTTAAAGAAAATGTGTTTTAATGCCAAGACCAAATGAGTTACCCTCAATATTGGCAGCAGTAAGAAGTTCCCCCAGAACAGATTTAGCTATCTCGCCATATGAAATTTTATTTGGAGGACCAATGAGGATGGGAGTTGTATGGGACATGGAAACCGAATATTGTGACTATTGTGATGTGAAATGTGGACCAGGGTACTGAATATTGGTACCATTATCTTCATAATCATTGTTATTATTTTGTTTATTTACTTCTGTATTGTAGAAAATAAGATTGGTATGCAGTTATAGGGGACCAGGAGGAAACAAGAGCAACACGTATTAGGCTGATGACATTTGTCTTTGTACACATCATAACTATAGCTAATGCAGGATGGTCTGGTAATATTTTTGTTAATCTTACACGAGCTATAATTTCACAGTTGCCTGCTCTTTCTGAGCATGGACTTCCATTAATGGCTATGCCTGGGGAGTGGGATGATTGATGGAATAATAATAATAATAATAATAATAATAATAATAATAATAGTGACACATGGTCTCGAACAAATGATCATACTGTCGTGGGGAGACAAGTGGTAGCTATGGAAAGTATCATCGAGGGAATTGGCTCCTTTATGCGTTAATAATGGGGACAAATTCCCAAACAGTACTTCTTTACGAACCAAACACATAGGTAAATATCCATACTGAAACTATACTCTTATATACAATTATGGGGCAAATTTTGGAAATGTATCACAGCCACAGTTTTGTGGTAATACTAGTAAAAATTGGACAGAGGAAGGTTTTATCAAAGGTAACACACGTTATACATTATTGGGTAAGGGATTAATGCAGAAACCAAATGCTACCAATTGTACATCCACTACTAGTGTGCTAAGATTTAATCCTGGGGATAGTCTATTTCTTAACAGACAATGTAGAGTACAAAGTAATTAGTCATTAACTTATAAAACTTATAGTAAGGATAACAACAATCTCACCTTACAAAGGTATCCTGTTTTGTTTCAGAAGGGTCTGTATTGGATATGCGGGTCCTGAGCATATCAAACTCTTCCTTGGAATTGGTTAGGGAGGTGCACCATTGGCTATATTACTCCTCCACAGCAATTATACTCCAATCTTTACCAAAATGAAGTCCGGAACTTGGGATATAGAATTCCACAAGATGTTTCTAATCCTCTGACAGACAGAAATACCGATTTCCATCAATTTGTTCAGGCTCTTTTCCAAAGTTTGGGAATAACAGAATTAGAAAAAGCTATAGTTAACATTTCAGCCACTTTGGAATCTGTAGAAAATTTGACATTAGGTACATTGCAACTTTTACAAAAAGAAATATCCCAATTATCCACTGTGACTTTGCAAAATAGATTAGCTTTAGATATGCTTTTAGATCCCGCCGCCCCGAGCTGCATCGCAGGAGGGGGCGGGATATAAATTTGATAAATAAATAAAATAAATAAATGTTCAGGGTGGAGTATGTGCATTGATTAATACATCATGTTGTGTATATGTAGATGAGAGTAAACATGTTGAAACTAATATACATAAAATAAGATAAAAATTATTGATATTACATGAGATTGCAGGAGAAAATGTAAATTGGAGATTTGATCATACAATAGATTGGTTAATATCATGGCTTCCTGATTTTGGAGCCTTAGGCAAGAAAATGTTGCATTTTATTCTTCTTTTAATTATTGAAATTCTTGCATGTGTACTTGTTTTTCAGTTATTAAAATGTTTGTTGATTTATGTTGGAAACGAAGTTTCGCCAGCTGGTACACATTAATGCTATTCAATTTGATAACATTGTTTCATATATAAAGTGAATTTTGTGTAGTGTGACTGATGGATGACTGTTGAAATGATGTTTCCTTCATTTATCCTTTCATGTTTATCATTTATCCTTTCATGTTTATCATTTTAAAAAGTTTAAAATTAATAATTTATTATTGTTGTTGTTTTTAGCGTTGTAAGCTGCCCCGGGATGCTGTGGGCATGAGGGGGTGGCTAATAAATATAATAAATAAATAAATAAATAAACAAACAAACATAGGAAACAATAGGGGGAGTATGTGACAGTGTACTCTGTAACAGTTAAGAGAGGAACAAGGCCAGACTGTGAACTCTTACTTCTTTTCTTTAACTAAGTGTGTTTTCTGCTAAAAGAACAAGCTGGAGTTAGACGGAGATAAGAGAAGAATGTAACCAACAACAAACCTTGTCTTCAGCACAAAGGCAGAGGACAAAGAGAGAAAGCTGGATGTAGCTGGAATCAAAAACAGGGGCAGTGGTAAGGACTAGCCCCCACCTTGGGTTAAGTGCTGGTAACCTCTGACCCTATCGAATGAGAAGTTCAACTCTGTCCAGCAGCAGTACGAAGAGACAACTCCCATCTGCAAGCTATGAGAACCTAGTGCAAAGAGAGCCATTTTGAAGAGCTCTTACCACCAACAAAAGACTAGTCACAGCTCTCCCCATCACCTCTGTTTGTACTGGCCATACAAATAGGACAGACAGACAGACAGATGCATAACTTTTTTGTTGAAACTAATAAAGCTAAGAAGTTTTACTTTACACACATGTGTCTGTTTATAATCAAAGTAGCAACTCTGGGGCTGTTCCTACCTTATAGATATTATCCTCAGGAATAATTTATTTATTTATTTATTTATTTCTATTTACTGGCCGCCCCCTCATTCTTACAGCATCTCGGGGCAGCTCACAACAGTTAAAACAACAATAAAATACATAAACACAACAATATAAATAATTAAAACTCCCCCTCAACATTCCCCTCCCTCCCCACCCCTACCACCCTCCCCCCTACCCCACCCTCCCCTACAAAGGCCTGGGAGAACAGCCAAGTCTTACAGACACGTTGAAAGGCCAACAGGCCTGAGGCCAGGTGAGCCTCCCGGTGGAGGGAATTCCATAACAGTGGCCCGGCCACCGAGAACGTCCTCTCCATTGTGGCCCCATCATACACTGGGGACCTCCAGAAAGGCGTCCCCAGTGAACCGAAGGGATTGCCCTGAGGCGTGGAGGGTGAGGCGGTCCCTGAGATATGAGTGGCCCAGACTGTGCAGGACTTTGTAAATCAATACTAACACCTTGAATCTGGCTCGGTATGCTATAGGCAGTCAGTGCAGAGCGCGGAGCACCGGTGTTATGTGCTCACGCTGCCCCGTCCCCATCATGAGACGGGCTGCTGCATTCTGCACTAGCTGCAGCCTCCAAACCAGAAACAAGGGAAGCCCCGCGTAGAGTGCATTGCAGTAGTCTAGCCTTGAGGTGATGAAGACATGGATGAGAGTGGCCAGATCAGGCCTGGAGAGGTAAGGTCGAAGTCTCCATACCAGATACAGCTGGCAAAAGGCAGCTTTAGCCACCGCCTCCACCTGCCGATCCAGATGGAGGCCTGAATCCAAAACCACCCCCAGACTCTGAACCTGAAGAGCAACAGGCGGGCGAACCCCCCTACCGGGAGGCTAGAACCTCCCCCACCCTTCCCATCACCTCCATCTTATCGGGATTGAGCTTCAGTCGGCTCTGCTGCATCTAATCTGCCACGGCCTCCAAACATTGGGAAAGTAACAAGACAGCAGGACCTGGGTCAGTTGAAAATGAGAGGTACAGCTGAGTATCATCAGCATATTGGTGGCATCGCACCCCGAACCCTCTCACGATCTCCTCCAGGGGCTGCATATACACATTAAACAACAGTGGAGAGAGAATGGAACCCTGCGGAATGCCCCAGGTCAAGGCCCAGGGGCTAGATGTTTCAGCCCCCAGCACCACCTGCTGGCTTCTACCTGAGAGGAATGAGCGAAACCATCCAAGGACAGTCCCGTCCAGACCCCCCAAGTCTAGCAGCCATCTCAACAGCAGCCCATGGTCCACGATATGAAAAGTGGTCGAGAGATCTAGCAGGATCAAAAAGGTCAAACATCCTGCATTCATCTCCCGGAGGAGATCATCCACCAAGGCCACCAATGCCGTCTCAGTACCATAGCCTGGGCGGAATCCAGATTGAAAAGGGTCAAGGAAACTGATGCTGTTCAAATGCGCCTGGAGCTGCAGTAATAAAAGAACAAAAGTCACTAGTTCATGTGACATTTGTCCCTTCTCTTTTGCTGCTCCCCAGGCCTGGAACTCCCTCCCTGGATACATTTGTTCTGCTCCCTCCCTCCCAACTTTCAAATCTCTCTTGAAAACCTACCTCTTCCATCAGGCCTTCCCTGGCTCATCGTAAGTAAAATTGCATCCTCCTCCCCCCTCCTTCACTCAGAATCTCTCCCTGTAACTAAGTTAAGCAAGTGCACTTTCATCTTCTCAAGCCCATGAATGTACTCTGGTCTCTCTTGATAATGTTCACCTCTCCCTCATCTCCCCCTTCCTTTTCTCTTAGACTGTAAGCCCTTCAGGGTAGGGACCTGTCTGTAACTACTGATTCTACACTGCCAGAAACATCGCTAGCACTACATACATACATACATATATATATATACTCACACACACACATTCAAGTTCAATTCAGCTTATTATTAAAAAGTCAGAATTCTCAAATGAGTGCATTGATTTTGGCTCCAAAATTTTAGTTTTAAAGACACTCAGAGGATCACGGGTGGAAAGAATCATCTCTCAAATACACATTCACACCCATCCTATCTTCTTTTAGTTTTCAACTTGATTCCAGGCACACAATTACCTCCTAGCTGGGTGTAATCGTCCTTTGTCTTTTGATAGTGGTGCTTATCCCAAGGTAGTTCAAGTGGGAAAAGATGCCCCACTCCTGCTCCCACAACAATGAATAACCATAACAGCTAGGGCTGCTAACTTAGGCAAGGGCAAGAGAGTTTTCTTGTTTTTTCTTCATTAAAAAATTACTTCTTTTGTCTACTGAACCCAATACAAACCTTACACAGCTGGGAACAAGATAACAAAACATGTTATGGTACTGGCCAAAAAGGTACTATTGAAGGGTATGCAACTGCTTCAATATACAGCATGCTCCTTTAGAAGCATGGAAAACTGACTGTATAGACAGCAATAATTGTGGATCCAAAAGTAACTGTTTAACTTGTCCTTAGTTAAAAGCAATTGCCTTCAGATTGTTGATTTTAATAGTGCATATGTTAGTTTTGATCAGTGTTACTCCTCCTATTTTACTATATATTTTGTTACTTACTACAGCTCTCCTGTATGTTAAAGGAGCAAACACCATGTTGTTGATGACCTTTCAATGACTTTTTACTCTTTTCCCCCTAGACTTCAGTCATGAAATTCACTAGAAATTACCATGACAGAACTGAAAACCTAATCATTTATTAACTGGGAATATCATTTAAAATGGTATTTGATAAATGTAGACCGTAAAACTTTTACCAAAATATTAGCAACGTGTCTTGCAGCAATCATTAATGAAACAATCCACCCGGATCAGGTGGGGTTTATTCCTGGTAGACAGGGAACTGATAATGTGAGATGAGCTGTAAACCTTATACGTCACATGCAGGAAGAAAAGATTCCCTCAATCATTGTGTCTGCAGATGCTCAGAAAGCATTTGATTCGGTCGAAATAAATTGTTTGGTTGCAATATTGCAAAAAATAGGATTTGAAGGTAATTTTATAAATTGGGGTAAAATAATCTATCTACACCCGGGGGCCAAATTGTTAATCAATGGGCAATTGTCACAACCAATTGGGTTAGAAAGAGGGACATGCCAGGGATGCCCACTCTTGCCACTGCTGTTCGATATAATACTGGAAGTGTTAGCAATAGCGGTTCGACAAGAACAAGAAATAAGAGGAACAACAGTGTCAGGGACACATCATAAGATAGCGTTATATGTGGATAGCGTTTTTTTTATCTGACCCAATGAAATCAATACCCCCCTTAATAAAACTGATAGGAGATTTTGGGAGAATCTCAGGGTATAATATAAATTATGGAAAATCCAACACCTTGATATTGAGTGCTACAGGGGAACAGATAAGGCAGATATGCAAAGCAATCCCATTTCCATATATGGAGATGGAAATTAAATATTTGGGTGTGCAAATAACGAAGGACACAAAAGATCTGTACAGGGAAAATTTTATACCACTATTAAAACAGGTGAAGGAAGAGACACAAAAATGGAGTAAACTAGTGATATCCTGGATGGGGAAAATGAAAATCTTTAAAATGATAATGCTTCCTAAGTTATTATATACATTTATGGCGCTCCTGATTGTTTTACTGAATAATTTTTGTACACAATGCAATAGGATCTTATTAGAATTCATTTGGAGTAATAAAAACTCTAGAATTAGAAGGAAAACACTACATGGTCCAAGAGAAATAGGGAGGATCAACTTACCAGACATACAATGATATCATAAGGCAGCAGTTCTGAATGCATTACCCTGCTGGCACAATATAGAGAAAGCCCCCTCATGGACACAAGTAGAACTGCAGACACTACAAATAGATAACTTTAAGCAGGTCATAGTAGACAAGGGGACAATAAATACAAAAAAAATGGAGGGGTCACCCGTTTGTGGGAGGAGTAATAAGAGAATGGCTATCAGTGCTGAAAAAGATTAAAGGGAAAAGGGAAGCCTCACCATATTCGGACGTTGTTCGACTCCAATCAAAAACTTTGGCAGGGGCATTGAATTTGCAGAGAAACTTTTTAAAAAAGGGGATTAAACGAGCAGGTCAACTCTTCATAGGAGGGAAATCCCTTCCTTTAACAAAGTGTGAGGAAATAGTGCAAGGGGAGGTAGATGCATTTCAGTACTTGCAAACGAAAAGTTTATTTACAGTGAAAAATGAATGCAAACACTTTGGCAGAAATCCACATGAGATAGAGAAAACACTATTAGAATACACTGCGAACAGAGGCAGATTATCTAGGATTTATCAAGCATTGCAAATAATTTGGTATAAAGGGGAATGTGTATATATAAAAAATGGGAAGATGACTTAAACCAAGGACCCTCCAGAACTGGAGGGTTATGCTGTTTTCTCTCTTCCAGAAGTCCATTGGATGACCAAGGGGAGGCCCTGTAGGGGGTTGAGGCTCTTTCTGTCCTATAATATACCTTTTCAGGTTATAGAGGACATCACGCTCTCTCAATTCTTACTGGGTTCTGTTGTTAGTCTGGCTTCTGTCACACTTATAATTTTGACTGCCTATATTCCACCCTGTAATTCTGGCTCTTTTCGGACTTCTGTGTGGGACTGGTTGGACCAACTACTGAAGGAACTGTCCTCCAAATAACCTAATGGGTTAATTATATTAGCAGGCGACCTCAATGCCCATATGGGAGCAGATGATCAGGCTATGGCCCCCTACTGTGATGGGCGGGTTTATGCTCCAACTAGCCTCTTGGGCCTTAGAAGAGCAAAAGATATGGGCATTAATGCCTCAGGGATTAGATTAGTCCAGTTATTGGTGGCCCAGGAGCTTTATGTCTTAAATGGCTCTGGCTTTAGCGATCCAGAGGGAGAGTTCACTTTCATCGGCCTTCAGGGCCCCAGTGTGGTGGATTTTTTTGTGGTCTCGGATGCTGTTCTCCCGCACATTATAGATTTCGCTCTGGGTCCCCCTTTGGTTGGGGATCATCTTCCCCTTGAATTCTCCTTTTCCATCCCAATTCCAGCTTCAAATATCCCACAGATCTCGGAGACCATGACGGATTCCAACTTGGAGCACTTTTATGCTGTATGTGCTCCGCGATGGGCTGAGGGGTGCTCGCATGCATTGAGGGATGTTTTTTTCCCGGCCCCCTGTTTCCTCTCTCTGTGAGAGGTTGCTAATTTCCAACAGTCCTTCTGAGGTTTTAGAGCTGTATGAACTCCAATCCTCGGATTTTAGGGCTCGTATCCAGGGTCTGAGACAGGTATCAGCTTCCACAACTGTGAAAATTAACCAGCCCTGGTTTGACATAGAGTGTAGGCAGGCCAGAAATGAACTTAAAACCAGGAACTTTGAATATAGGAAGAGTAAGGTGACTTCACTGCCCCCTCAATATATAGCCCTCAGGTCGAAATATAGGATCCTGATTAAAAACAAAAAGAGGGACTATTGGGGTTTTCAATGAAAAGCCCTTCTGCAGGCTGCCTCTACAGGGCATGCCAAGGGGTTTTGGCAGTTGGTCAATGCCTCCACTGGGGGGAAGTCAACAACGACTGCTTCGTCATTTTCCCCATCCGTATGGATGGCCCATTTTGGGAAGCTTTATAATCCCCTAGGAGGAGTCAAGGACCAGCATGGGACAGTTTAGTCATAGGGCTGAAGGAGGCCCCTGAGTGGCCCCCAGTTCAGGAAGAGGAAATCGAGGTAGTAGTGGATTCCTTTCGGAATGATCGAGCTCCTGGCCTAGACCTCATACAGGCCAAAAATCTCAAGGCCCACAAGGACTGATGGCTGCCAGTCCTAGCTGTTGTATTCACTGCTATTAACAATGCCAGTGTAATCCCTAAAGCCTGGGACAAGGCTATAGTAATCCCCATATATAAAAAGGGGGCTAAAACTGATCTGGCAAATTATAGGCCCGTCAGCCTTTTGTCGGTAGTGTCAAAAGTCTATGGCAAGCATCTTCTAGGGAAACTGGTCGATTGGATGGGCCAGGTTAAAGTCATCTCTCCTGAACAGGCAGGGTTCCAGCAGGGACGCTCTACCATTGAGCATTGCTTTGTCCTCCAACATCTTATGGCTAAGTACAAAGCCTGCCATGGGGCCCTTTATGTGGCCTTTCTTGACCTCAGGGCAGTCTTTGATTCAGTGGATCGGGCTGCCCTGTGGAGCAAGCTTCAGACCTCTTCCATTGATAAGCATCTACTGGCCCTGATTTACTTGCTTCATGCCCATTCATCACTGGTAATTAAAATGGATCGTTATGGTCACATCACTTCCCCAGTTTCTACTTCACTGGATGTTAGGCAGGGATGCGTTTTGGCCCCTGCTCTTTTTAATTTCTTTATTGATGATGCTATTCCTGCCATGGCTGACACTTCCTTTTTTCCACCAAAATTAGCCTCGCGTGTCGTCGGCTGTTTATGTTACGCCGACGACGCAGCATTATTATCTCAGACCCAGGTGGGGCTCCAGCGAAAGCTTCAAGCTTTTGCAAACTTCTGTCTGACAAATCATCTGAGTCTTAACTATGAAAAGTCCAAAGTCTTGGTTTTTTCCTCCCAAACCAAATCTCAGGTTTGGTCTGTGGAGAGCTTTCCAATACAGTAGGCGCAGGTGTTTCGATACCTGGGTATCCTGTTTCACAGCTCAGGTTCCTGGTAGGAGCATGTCAACAGAGCCCTTAGAAAGGTTCGTGCCCCAGTCCATAAGTAGGATTTTTGCCAAGCAGGGCAGGACGGCAGTTCTCCCAGCTTTACAATACCAAGGCCAGGGCTCAGCTTCTATATGGGGCTGAACTATGGGTCCCTTTTCTTTCCAATTCAGTGGACAGGGTTCAATCTAAGTTTCTGCAGAAGCTCTTGGGAATCTCACGAGGTACTCCTCTTGCTGAAATACGAGCCGAGTTGGGCCAAAAATCTTGGTCCCAGGTCATCAGGGAGGTTGCTCTGAAATTTTGGCTCAAGCTACATTTTGAGCTGGGCTCACTCCTATTAAGGGGTGTTTTTGAGGATCCCTTTGTGGATCAGTGGTCCTCAAAGGTCCAGGTACAGCTAAAAGAGATGGGTATCTCTCCTGAATACCTGCAACATAACCCCCCCCCTTAAAAAGGAGGTGCTCTCCCACTCTGGGGACATAGGACACCCTCATATCCAGGACTACTTGATGCTCATTCCAGAGATGGGGCAGGTAGCAGTTTATCTGACCGCTCCTATCTTTGGAAGGGCAAAACAACTGCTCTGCAGTTCCTGACTTAACACTTTTCCATCTAGTGTTTTAGAGGGATGGATTTCAGGGGTTCCCTATGCTGAGCATTTATGTCTATTTGACAAACTGGAGGTTGAGTCGGTTGGGCATGTAATACTGCGATGCCATCTATATGACGGTCCTTGCCAGGAGTTATTGGGTTCTCTTTTAGAGAAGTATCCAGGTAGAACCGACCATGCTCTTTTAGCTTTAGTTCTTAATAGCTCAGACTCCATGGTAATAAAGAATACTGCCGCATTTTTGCTGCAGGCAGTTCACTATAGAAAGCTGTTCTTGGGTTCCTTACCATTGCCAGTGTCAATTGGAAATATTTAATTCTGTTTTAATATTAATGAATAGGATGTTTCGCCCTAACTGGATTACCAACTGCGATGACATGAAAGTTAGTATTTATTTTGAAATTGTTGTAGGTGAATTTGTGTTGGTTTGTATGATGCAATGACCTTTGGTCACACAATAAAGTATTTTGATTTGATTTGACTTATTAATTATTATTATTATTATAAACATGTATATAGCGCCAGCCATGTGCCTGGCGCTGTACAGAACATAGAAATAGATGCGGTCCCTGACTGTGGCTTACAATCTAAAAGACAAGGAGTGGGAGACAGGGAGAGGGGACAGTGGGAGAGACAGGGGAGAAGACAAACAAACATTCAGGTTGATGCGAAGTCTCAGGTGCGTGTGCTTGGCTTGGTTACAATCAGGTTGGTTGCAGCAGTCTGTAGAGGAGGGCAGAAATTCCCAGTCTAGTGTTCACATGCCAGAGCAATAAAAGTCCTATAACTCTATAGGGCACATGCACCTGTGCAGGGTAATCTAAACTATTGGGCAATCGTTATCTATGTAGCTGATGAAGGAGATTTCTGCTTTCTGGAATGTTAGGGGAAAAAAAGAGAACTTCCAGGTCGCTGAAAGCACAGTACTCTTACCAGGATATAGGGGCAAGAACCTGGATGGAGGATATTGCCCAATAGAAAGGTTATATTGCTATGGCAGATGAATCAATCATAGCAGAAATACTGGACCTTTTTACATGAGATGGACCCACTCATGCCCACACAGATCTGCTGCATGGGCATAAGTGGGTGCCGCCTGTGTGACCGAAATAGAAAAATAAATTACGATTCTATAAGCAAGGGCATGCATAGAGGCATTCTTGGGGGCTGCCCTACAATTATGGAACTCCCTCTCTTTGAAGGTTTATTGAAGACTGACCCTGCTCATCTTCCAGAAATAATGGGTATTTTCAGACGTTACGAGATTGCTGCTAACCGCACTGAGCCACAGTGGATTCGGTGTGGTGGCAGCAATCTCGGGAACATCTGTTTGCTCCCGGCCAGATGTTAACCACAGTGAACACCTGGCTGGGATAAAATTGACCATGGTTCTGAAGATGAGGCCGGTTTCACCTCCAGAACCGTGGTTAGGTTGGCCATGATCCAAGACGGGGCTGGCAATGGCCACGATGAATGACTGCTTGCCAGCCCCATCCTGGAATCAGGTCCCACAGGACGGGATCAGGCGTAGCAGTCTGATTGGCCGCTGCGCTCACCTGTCTCCCCGAGGGTGGGCAGCCGTGGATACGCAGGGGACGAGGTTGAGCAGCTGTACATGTAAAGGAGGCAAAGGATACAACAAAAAGTGGAGAAAAGGTAAGATGTGGGAGATACTATAGTAATAGTTAAACATAAAAGGTAAAGCAGATAGGGATAGATACAAGTCAAGCAAAGTATTGGTTTTTGAGTTCCGTGCTGTAACTTAGGGACTCTACTTGTCATTTTGAACCTTGACTGTACACAAATGTCACCTTTGAATTTTGTGTAATATTCTAGCAAAGCTTTAATTAAAACCAATAAAATAAAATAAAATAAAATAAAATGGCATTTGATCGTAACCTGAAGTGCTACGCTGGCTGAACACCGTACGAATATGCACACTGTATGAATATATGAGATTGCTTTCATAAAGCTAAGCTGGCAGTTAAGTGTTTGCTGGACGGTGGCCACTGTTATGAACATATTCATATTATTTCATTCTTTGTGAAATTTTCAGCTCTCTGGGCCCAATCTTAAGGAGTTTATCAACAATCAGCAACAGCTGGTCACCTTGGATAGCCTTAGCTCAATGAGGTAAGAAGGGATTTTGCTGGAATTACTTATTTCATTTAAAAAAAACATCACCACCACTAAATATAACAGATATTGAAACTGTACCCAACATCTGTGCACATTTCTGATGAATACTTTATATATTCTTAACCACTTCCATAGTCCACTGTTAGCCAATGCTATTAATGTTTGCTCTTGGCTGAAGACTAGATATATGAACATATGTTGAGGGGAGGGGCATTTCAGTGATCAGGGCTGGGAGAGGCATTTTGGCATCCTGCGTATAATACTTTGGGTGCCCACCTACTCCAAATTCTACCCGGGGCTTTCAATGCAAGTCAGGGAGAATACTCCTGTTCCCTGCTGAACAACTGATTGGCAGGGAGCAAGAGAGCTGTGCTGGGGTAATGTAGGCAAGGCAGTGCACTCCTGCACCTGACATCACCCCTGGGGAGTGGTCCAGCCTTCGGGTAGCACTAAACGGTTGTGGAATGACACTTCTAGAAGTCCATCTCCACGAAGATGGTGTACACCCTATCCAGTAATAAGGCATAATATGGTATGAAACTCACACTGAAAAGCGTGGGCTAAGCTTTAAACAAATCCATTATAAAAAACAGCCTGTGTCCCAAAATGTTTACAATCAAACTGAGCCACAGCTAATCCTGAAACGAGAAATCTCAGTGAGTGCTGTTTGAATTGGAAGCAGGGCATTTGCTGAGATTTGTTCATCACAGAAACTTATTGGCTTTCTGCTATTTTTCACAAGTTGGATGGGGCTGCTACGGGCCAGTGCCAAGCCCCGTGTGTGCCCCATGTGCACTTCTGGGGGATGTGGAGACAAAAACATGCTGGCTAAGCACTTGGGATGTGCTGGAAATTGCCAGAAAAGTGCTAGTTCTGGAAAGTTACTAAAGGTCCTGAAAAGTGATGGTAAATGGTGGAAGTGTGGAATACCTAGAAACTGACAAGGTACCAATGGACACTCACAAGCACTCCCAAAAGGTCAGTATTTCCCTTTGGAATGGGAACACTTGCTCTCGTATCAGTCCCAGCTAACAACAGCTGAGCTTTGGTACAAGCAAAATGGAGAATGGTTGGCTGCGTGTCTAAGTCTGAGGGTTTGGATGCTGAAAAACTGGGTTCAGCACATGTGCTAATGAGTCTTTAGAAATGTCATTTAGGGGGAGACTTCCAAAGAGAAGACAGGCAACTCACTTCCAGTGAAAGTCAATAGAAGCTGGGCATCTAATTGCCTCTGAAAGTCTCCTCAGTTCCCTATCAGTGAAAGAGATCAAAAAAGATTAGGGATGGGCGAACAGAACACCGTTCGAATGTTCGGTTTGAAACCCGAGTTTGGTTTCGGCTCAGCAGAGTTCGATTCGGCCGAACTCCACCGAACATTAAAAAAAGTGCTATCGGTACCAAAACCGAAACTGAAATTTTTTCAGTATCGGTATTTTTGGCCCTGGAACCACCCCTGGTGCCAGGAAGTCTGTTCCTCAGCTGCCTCCCCCTTCCAGTCACGTTCTCCCCACACCCGAACTCATCCGAACTGTTCGGACGTTCGAGCATTCGGTTCGGTCGTCTGAACAGGCTGAGTTCGCGCTGAACTCTGAACTTCTGAACCGTGTTCACCCATCCCTAAAAAAGATGCCCACAGGAGTGTTTGTGAGGCTAAATACATTAATAATTATAAGATAATGATGAGGACCATATCTCTCAGAGAGGTGGACCCATGTTTCTTTGTGACTTACATGCTTCTGAAAATCTCAGTTTTGTGGTAAAATGATGATTATACCCTCCTTGGAGCTTTATGATTATTAGGTGTTCCCTTTACCTATAAGGAATTCCCTTTACCTATAGGGAAGGGAATGCCTTATGGGGAGGTTGTGTCTGTCTGTGGCCCAGTATGTCATGGGTGACATCACACCCCATTGTGAAATGGACAGACAGGGACTAAGCACTAAGGCTGCTGGTCACTAGGCAATGGTGACAGGGACCAGAAATGGCTGCATCTGTACACCAGGTAGGGAGGGGGCCAGAGGGGAGGGAGGCAACCAGTAGAGAGAGGGAAGGGCTAGGAAAGGGGGAGATGTAAATAATTCCTATGCTTTGCATGTATGGACACCCTGGCATGCATCTTCCCTTAGTTGTTTTTATAACTGGAGGACTCAGAGAGCCCAATGAGGATTGGTGTCTTCTTAGCCCAGGCATACATAGAAATAAACAGTCATTGCCCCATCAATCAAATTATAGGACAAGAATCAACAACTGAACTTTGGTACCAGCAAAAGGAGAGTGACAGAGAAAGGTAAGGTATTTGTACTCATCTGTTTACTTTGACTTGTGCCTGAGAGGTAGAAGAGGAGAGGTCACGGTGTATTTACATTTACTTCTAGTTGTACTATCCACTTATTTCTTGGTTAGGTTTACCTATCCTGACATTAAATTTTTCATTTATGTATTTAGATTGAGTTAATTACTGTGGCACAGTTTAAGGGAGTGGATATGTTCCTACAGACAACAGTGTTGAGATGTTAAAAAATAAAATGTAAATAAAGCCCCCTTTCCTCCACACACTTTTTGACATTCTGCTTAAATGGCAACATACGTCAGGAATGCTGCTGAATTTTTTAACTTTGAGAAATGTGATATAGCAAAATCAAGCTTGATACAATTTGATTTCATACTTGATATGGTTTAAAGTCACCAGAATGACAAAAGCAGAGAGGACAGCAAATAACAGATCCAGAATTTAAGACTCCCAGATCAAACGTAGGCCATGTGGCCACTTTACTATGGCCCACAAAGCAGCTTAAGCAATATTATACACATGTTTCTTTATATCCCAGTTAAAGATGTGTTGTTGGTAATGCAGATCTGGAGAGGAATAATATCTTTATGTAATGACCTCTGGATAATGACCTTCCTTAAGTCCTTTCTGTATTTGTGTGTGTGTTTGGTTTTTTTTAAAGCAAGTTTTACTCGTGCAACAATATGCCAACCAGCCAAAAACAAAATTAAATCATCACCAAGGAATGCTCTTTATAATATAATGCACAGGAGAGTAATAGATTAATGGATTACAATGGGAAACATAAAACAATATACATATATGTAATTTGTTTTTTCTCTTGTTTGGCAGCCTCCTAGGAGAAGAAATTACTTTCTTCTGCAGGATGTTGTTTGAAATAAAGCAGATCCCTTTTCACTTTTGTTACTTAACTTGCAATTAATACAAAAAGTAAAATTAAAAATAAAACCACTCGCACTATCGAATGCAAACATTTTAAGTGCTTCCATTGGCTTTTAAAATTTCTAAATAGAATCTTGACTTCAGCAGAGGTTAACAAAGTCTGAAATCATAAACAATCAATAAAGGGACAAACTTGGCAGTTTGTTTGGCAGGCCTAAAAAAATCTTTTGCCACCAAACCACTCTTTACCCTGCTCCTGGCCCTTCCAAAAGGCTGACTGGATTGTTTAAATAATTCAGCTGAATTACATATGTAAGGATATTGCACCTCCATGTTTATGCTCAGTTAGTCCCACTGAAACTTTGGGAATAATTTTGCATAAATGGTTTGTGAGACCAGGGACATAGTGAGTAACAACACAACCCCAATTGGCACAAAGCAATCTTTCGTAGATTATAAAGTCACTCTTCAGCTCTGCTAGGGGCTTACGCTTCTAAGTCCTTGTTTAGTTCACTAGAACGCATTGTCTTTTCTCAGCCTATTAAGTGTCTGCTTTCAATATACTACAACGTGTAAAAGGAAGAGAGAAAACTCTTGAGATCATACCTAGTACCCAGGCAAATCCATTGAGAGAAATAATTGTCAATAAGGGCATTAAAATGGGCTGGGGAAGACAGAAGGCAGGTCCCTTCTTGAGTCTGGGCCTGATGGGGCACAGTCCCCCCTCCACCATTTTGCTGCCGTTTCAGGAGGCCAAAACTAACAAGGGAATTGTGCTCTAAACTGGTATTTGGATATCCAAGCAGTTGCTGTCGTTTCCCCCAGCTTCCAGGCTAATTCAAATGTCTGCAGAAAGGAGCTAAATGGGGATTTTCTTCACCATGGTGGCAGCAACTTCTCCACAATTCTGTCTCCATTGGAGGTGGCAATGGGTGTCTTTAGATGGACACCTGCTCCACTCCTGTGTAAAGGTGGACCACTCTGAGGTGAGGTGAAGCAGGAGCAGAGCAGGAACTGCCTGCCCTGGCCAGCTCCACTAGTGGCGCTCCAGAACATCCAACAGCATCGCGAGTGGACCAGGCCACCCAAACCCAAAGCACCAACTGGGGGTGGAGCAGCAGTCCATCTAATTGCTGGACATCTGCAGCAGCTCCGCTCCCAGTCATGGGTTGCCCCAGCAACTGCCACAGAGCTGCAGGCACCAGCTTAGAGCACCTGTTGATCTGTCCACAGCTCTATGGTTCAGGAGAGGGGGCACGTGCAGGTGGCTGACCCAAGGGTGGCTAAAAACAACCACTCTCTGCTGTGGTTAATTCTGCATTTCCACGTGTAGGGTTGAATGGAGGTATTGGGGGAGGAACTAAGGGATACAGTGTATGTGTAAAAGTGAGTGACTTGATGTGTGTTAGTATTTTATTAAACTTAGACGTGTTATGGCTAAGACGGAATTTTGGGAAATCACTATTAGGTGACAGAGCTGCCCCTGCTCACTTTGGACAGTTCTTACTTCATTGCTTAACAACAACAGAGATATCTAAATATGATGGCCTGCGATTCTTTATTCTACATGATGAGACATCTTTAGTCATTAACAGCAAAAATTTCAAAGCTGAGGACTAAGGGAACTGTTATTATAGAGTGGCAGGGGCCACTCTATAGTTAAGGCATGTTGCATGCTCGATAAAGCCTGAATATTCTATTCATTATAAAATTAACATGATTAAAGTTAGGATCAGGTAATTTGTGGTGAAGGATCACTGGAGGAAGTGGTTCCATCTGTCCACATTTCAGCCGAATCGGTTGGATAACAGCTGAGATATTGCAGTTTGAAAACAGCACTTTGAAGCCTGTTTTTTTTCAAAAGTTAGATCGTCTCGATCTTCTCAGGATAAAGGGGTTTTGTGTTGGTTGGGAGGAGATGTAAGCCTTTTAGAAAATTCAAGGAGACTGCCAGTGGGTGCCTTCTGGTTTACTTTTTGTAAATCCAGTTACTTGTTTTAAAGTTATGACATCTGAAAATTCAGTTTTAGCCAATGGAGACCATCCTGAGTGTGGAGTCTCCATAGAATGTTTGCAAACATTCTATGTGTAATGCAGAGACTGTTTAAAAGCAAAAAGACTTGAATAATAGGGACTAAAAGTCCCAGCAGACACTGCTTGCTAGAGTCTATCAGTGCTGGGGGAAAGAGAGGGTTCTTCGAGTGGCTCCTCCCATTCTTACAAATGGGTTTGCGCTTGCGCACCCTTCTCTTACCGTCATATACCAAGCTCATATTCAAATTTTTCGTGACGTTCATGCGCCCCCACACTATATAAGGTACCTTCCCTCCTAAACCCAACAGTTCCTTCCAACCGCTTCGTGACTTACTAGCATTTCTCTGAGCTCATACTCTATCAAAATGACTACTAAACATAGCTTTAAGACCTGCTTTTCCTGTAATAGGAAGTTGACCACTAAGGACCCACATGGGCAATGTCTCCTCTGTCTGGGCTCTTCCCACAATCCATAGGATTGCCATGAGTGCCTAATATTCAAGCCTACTTCTCTCAGGGAATGTGCCCTACGACTTCCAGCCTTGCTAAAGGAAATGGAGGACAAACCAAAACGTAAGTCCTGGATGACTGATAAGCTGGTTCCCACTCCTCCCAGTGTTCCCAGTATTGGAGCGCAAGAGACGGTGTCTGCAGCCACAAATCTGTCTCTCTTGGCTACCGTGGAGTCTCCTATACCTGGCGCCTCTGGGATACAAGGTACACGCTCTCCCTCCCCTAAGAGGGCCAGACTTTTAGAGGGCTTGGAGCCTGCTATTTTGGCAGATCACTCCCTATCCCCCTCTTTCTTGGATGATGACTCTTTGATGTTTGGAGCTGGGACTATCTCCCCTCTCGCTCCTGTTTCTCCACTGACTATTATATCACCTCTCTACACCGCTGATGAATGTCTGGACGAACATTTCATGGGGTCGCCACTTCAACCTCCCACTGTTCAATGGCTTGCCTCCCCACAGCAGCAACCTGCCCCACCTAGGGTCCACCCGTTCCTTCTGCGGACCAGTCTTTCCTGTGGAATTTCTTCAGGGAACAGGAACACTCCAGAAGAGAAGACAACAAACTCATTGTCTCTTGTCTACAACAACTTATTAAAGCCACGGCATCCAAGGCCTCGGCTAGCTGTCCTTCGACACCTCCAAACGTCGGTGGTTCGACGTCGCCACCTCGTCATCCTATTCGACCGACGTCGCCTTCTCGACCCCAGCTTCAACCTCGACTCACGACATCAAAGCCCACGACGTCAACAAGCCAACACCATCAGTTGTTGACATCGACGTCGAAGCTGTCAACGTCAACACCAGCAGCGGCTACCGCGGCATCAATATCATTCGCTGATGACGTCAAAAGGGCTTTTCTGCACCAACAACAACGCCAAAAGCGCAGAATTGAAAAGAGAAGACTCCTAAAGCCGTCTGCACTCCTTTTTCTCCCTCCTCCTGATCCAGAGCCTGTCCCTACCTTGGATCCTGTCCAGCCTCAGGCTGTTAGTCCACCTCCTGAGATGCCGGAGCCTTTTGAATCGCACGACGTCGAGGGCTTGTCTCCTCCTTTCGACGATGTAAATGGGTCGACGTCGTCCCTGATGTCTCAAAATCACAAGGACTTTCAGTCTCTTGTCAAGAGATTTTCAGACACTTTGAAATTAGAGACTGTCCCCATGTCTGAGCAGAACATGGACCCAGCTTTTGCTACCATTGAGCGTCCATCTCAGTCAAAGCTGACTCTCCCTCTCCTGAAAAGACTTGCTGTGGAAGTTGAAAGGATATGAGCTACTCCAGCCTCTATCCACCCTGTTTCTTCCACCTATAGCTCCTTTTATTTGTTCCCCCCCCAACAGGGGTCTATTTTCTTTAAACATCCCCTCCTGAATTTGCTGGTTGTTGCTGCGTCTGCTGAGAGGATGCAGAAGAATGCCCAGGACACCTCTCCAGCAGACAGGGATAATAGGCGGATTGACATTTTTGGCAGGAAAGCTTTCTCCTCCAGCACAATGCTGATGAGAACGGCCATTTACTATGCTGGTATGGCATCTTACCAGCATCATTTGTGGGATGAAGTCCAGCAACTGATCACACACCTTCCCAAGGACAAACAAAAAGTGTTGCACACTTTATGTTCAGATGGCTCTGCAACTGCCTGCTTCCAGCTCCAGACAGCGAGGCATTCGTCGGACACTGCTGCCAGAGATGTGGCTAATGCCATAGTCACCAGGAGGTTCGTGTGGCTGTGGGGGACCAAACTTGAGTCCCATCATATGTCCAGGATCGAGAACCTGCCCTTCAATCAAGCAGGCTTGTTTGCGAAGGATACAGATGAGGTCCTGGACAAAATACAAAAATCTAAGGCCACAGCTAGCAAGATGCGGATCTCCCAGAGGGAGGCTACTAAATTCCAATACCCCTGACATTACCACCACCACCAGCAATCGTACGCGAGACCTCAGAGACAATATTACCTTCAGTCTCAGCCCTACCATAGGAGGTACTACCCCCCACAATTCCCTTACCAGGGGAAGTCTAGATCCCAGTACTCCTCCTATAAGCAAAAGGGAAATACTCGGCAGCCATTTCCACCTCCCCTTAGAGACGTAGGTGACAGAGACGACACAACTTTGCCCTCCCCTTTCAGTGCCATTCAACAAGTTGACTTTTCTGTTACTTTGTTTAATGCGCTCCCCATTTGGGAGTCCATTACTTCTGACAAGTGGGTGGTTAATTTGATTCGTTTTGGTTATGCAGTTTCTTTTTCCACGTTGCCCCTCCTTGCAAACCTATACCATCTACACAGTTCTCTCGTTTGCATTCTAATGTATTGAATAAAGAGGTTCTGGAACTCTATCAAAAGGGTGTCATCGAATTGGTTCGCCCTGACGACATTCCAGGAGGGTTTTACTCTAACTATTTTGTTATAGATAAGAAGGGAGGTGGCCACCGTCCCATTTTGGATTTAAGGGCTCTTAATTCGTTTGTCAACTACCATAAATTAAAAATGTTAACTCTTGATCGCTTGTCTAATTTCCTACATGTACATCAATGGTGGATCTCAAGGACACTTATTTTCATATCAGACTCCACCATAAGTGTAGGAGGTTTTTTAGATTTCTCCATGATTCTCATCATTTCCAATTTTGTTCTCTACTCTTTGGCCTGTCATCTGCCCCCAGGGTTTTTACTAAAGTCATGGCACCAGTAATATCATTTCTCCGAAAGCAGGGGATAGTCATCTACCCCTACTTAGATGACTGGCTAGTGGTAGCTGACTCCCCAGATTTCCTCTCCCAAAGTGTAAATTTCACTTTACGCCTGTGTTTTCTCCTAGACTTGTATGTTAATGTGCAGAAATCCACTCTCACACCTACCCAGAAGGTTTCCTACATTGGGGCGATCATAGATTCCATGGCAGGAATGCTGTTTACTCCTCTAGATCGCTTTCAGGATATCTCCTCTTTGATTAAGATTATTTCCATTCATAGGTTACAGCCTGAAAAAGTCTCTCAAAGGCTCCTAGGACTCATGGCATCTACCACTGCCACGACCCCTTTTGTGAGGTTGCATATGTGAACCCTCCAATTGAGGTTTCTCAATCTGTTTAATCCTCTCTCTGACCCTCCCACCAAAACATTGTGTATTACAAGAGCTGTTTTGGATTCTCTTAGGTGTTAGTCTAGCAGAGATTTTGTGTGTATGCCTTTCAATGCCCCTGTCCCAGTTAACGTTCTGACAACCAATGCTTCCTCAACAGGATGGGGAGCGCACCTGAGAGACCTCAGCGTGGCGGGGAGGTGGATTTGCTCAGAGAAAAGGATCCACATAAATGCCTTAGAGACCATGGCTATCCTCTATGCATTGAGAGCATTTTGGCATCTTCTCCAGGGAACAGTCATGACCATAACAATGGACAACATGTGGTGGTCTGGTAGATAAACAAACAGGGCAGTACCAGATCACCAGACCTTTGTCAGCTATCCCTCCAAATTTGGCACTTTGCAAGACGCCACGGCAACTTCCTAATCACCACTCATCTTGTGGGGTCACAGAATATGAGGGTGGATGTACTGAGAAGACTCACCCTAGACAACCACGAGTGGAAATTCCACCATCGAGTGTATACTTCCTTGACAGCTCCCTGGGGAACACCCACTGTGGATTTGTTTGCAACAGCAGACAACTCCAAATGCAGCCAATTCTGCTCCAGGGCTGCACACGACCCAGCCTCTATAGGGGATGCCTTCCTGGCCCCATGGGGATCTCATCTATGCTTTGCCTTCCCTCTGATTCCTCTGATACCAAAGATCCTCTACAAAATACGCACTCAGGGAGCCAATCTTATTCTAGTTGCCACGAAATGGTCCAGACAACCCTGGTTCGGCGAGCTCCTCTCCCTGACACGAGCATCAGTCCCCCTCCCTCAGACTCACCTGCTCCTGTCTCTTTACCAAGGACAAGTTCTACACCCGAACGTACGCTATCTAAACCTTTGGGAATTCAGGGTCCAGACCCAGTAACCTCCCTTCTAGATACGGTAACCCTTGTTTTAGATAGTGACATTAAACCATCCACCAAGAAATTGTATACCTCTAAATGGAAAAGGTTTTCCTTTTGGTTAACTGATAGGCAGATCCTATTATCAACTCTCCCTGCCCTTGATCTTACAATACTTGTTACACTTGGCGGAGGGAGGTCTGGCCCTTTCCTCTCTGAGAGTTCATCTCTCAGCCATAGCCAGACATGTTTGTGCTAGACAATAATCAATCTTTATTTGCTCACCCTCTCATCAAACAGTTCCTTAAAGGTCTGTCTAACCGTTTCCCCCCTCATAAGACCCCTATTTCACAATGGGACCTTACCCTAGGGCTTAATTTCCTTACGGGGGCACCGTTTGAAACATACCAAGATTCAGACCTGCTGCACTGGACTCTGAAAACATCCTTCCTGGTGGCTATCACACTCAGGTGAGTCAGCGAATTGGTGGCCATTTCCTCCAAATCTCCCTACTTTTGGTTTCCCCTGATAGGATTGAAATTTCCTCCCATCCATCCTTTATTCCCAAATGCATTTCTCCTTTTCATCTGTCCCAGAAGATAATTTTACCAGTGTTTTTTCCTCCTCCACATGACTCTGATATTTTCAGAACCACCCACACCCTAGATGTAAAGAGGGCTGTCCTGGTTTACTTGGACAAAACAGAATCCTGCAGGTGCTCTGACTTCCTGTTCATTTCCCCCTCCCTAAACAATCTGGAAAACAAGGTCTCTGCCCAAACTATACCGAAATGGTTGGTCCAGATGATTTCCTTAGCTTATCAGCATTCAGGGCTCACTACCTCTCCTAATCTACGGGCCTATTCCTTAAGAGCCCTAGGAGTATCCACAGCAGCCTTTGCTAATGTGTCTCCCCAGGAGATATTCAGAGCGGCCACATGGACATCTCCCCATACCTTTATAAAACACTATTCCTTGCACCTAGGTGATCAATCTCAGATGTCAAGTGGGACTCTCTATCCTCAACTCTGTTCTCAATGTTAAGTGACCTATGAATCTATGTAATTCACCAGGTACTTCTTTGCCTTGTTTTATATAATGAACGGTGTTTTTTCCTGTACTTATATAAGAATTGATGGTTGCTTTTCATTTATTAAATGTACATATGTTTATTGTTATGTCCGCTTGACCTTGCTTCATGCTTGAAAATTCCCTCACCGCCTGTCTCTAGACTTGGTACTCTCCCATTTGTGAGAATGGGAGGAGTCACTCGAAGAAAAACAGAAGGTTGCTACCTTGTAAACAAGCTTCTTTGAGATGGCTCTGACTATTCTCACAAATACCCACCCTTCCAGCCCCACGTGGAATTTTCTTCTATGCCTTCAGGGTTGGAAGGAACTGCTGGGTTTAGTCGGGAAGGTACCTTATATAGTGTGGGGGCACATGAACGTCATGAAAAATTTGAATATGAGCTTGGTATAGAGAAGGGCGCGCAAGCACAAACCCATTTGTGAGAATGGTTAGAGCCATCTCGAAGAACCTTGTTTACAAGGTAGCAACCTTCTGAACTGCACCTCCCAGGGGGCAGTGTGAGTGACTGTCAGCCATGTTTAGAGCTGATCTGGTGGGGAGAGAAGGAGAGCAAGGCTTGTGGAAGGGAGAGAACTGATGGTCATTCTGATCTGATCCCACACAACAGTCTCCTCAGCTTGGGGGTCAGGGATGCCAAGATGACTAAACAACAGAGCTAGAAAATTCCGTAGTGACATTTGGGTTGGCTGATCTTGCCCCCTAAATCCACCCAGTGCATGGATTTAAGTGAGTCCTTCCCCTCAAAGAATGTGGGGTGTCTGGGCTGCGACTCCAATGGGGCACCCCATTGGTGGAGCATGGCTGGGGCCAGAGTGCTGGAATTTGCCTGGGATGGTCCCAGGTGCAGGAAGAAGGCAAAGGTTTATCCCAGAGACAGGGACAGGAGGTCCATATGCAATGGAATTGATTTTCTTTCAGTGCTTCTCCCTCTGACTTTCTCAACCCCACTAAGGAATGAAGGGTAAGCAGGTGCTCTGGGCTGATACAGTGGTCATTCCATAGGAGGGGGGTAGAGAGAAGGTGGGGTGCTGTTCATAGCAGCCCTGTGGGGCAGAGTATTAAGTGGACTCCAAGAGCAAGCCTCAGACCAGGGAGGGAAAATCCTATGGGGGCAACAGGGAGGAAAAGAACATCCACAAAGGGTGGGGGCATTAAGGGGAGAGAGTAGGGGCAGAGCCTCTGTAAATATGGAAGTCATGCACAGAGAGACCACTTTACAGGGAGCAGCTTTATTGAGGATACAAAATATGGAACCCAGTACAGGGGGAGGTCTACACAGTGGGCAGCATTGTGCAAGAAAGGGAACCCTGTCCAAGGGGGATTAAAGTGGAGGAGTCTTGTAGAGACAGAGAGCTTCAGAATAATGACCATAATTGTGCAGGGGGAGAGTCCCGAACAGAGGAGAACTGAGTGAGGGAGCTTAGTAGAGGGGGACAGCTGCAGAATGGCAGCATTATGCCAGGTGGAGAATCCTGTACATGGGCACAGCAGACTCACGGAGCCCTGTACAAGGAGTGAACTAGCCAGGGGGTCCTGTACAGGGGGAGGTCCTCATAGAAAGCAGAATGGCTCGTGTTGCACAAGGAAAAGAGCTCTGACAGTGGGGAGTAGACAGAAAGACTCCTGTACAAGCCATGAGCTAGAGAGATCATAGACAGCAGGTTTTGGAAGTTTGCAATGCTTAAACCGAACCAAAGTTGTTGTATTCTTAGTAAAGCAAGGAGTTACGAGTAAAAATCCAGCTTTGCCTTGCTTGCTATTTGAAGAAAGTAACAAACTTCTAAACTGAAGGGAGCAGCTCTTCCACCTTAGTCTCCCCTAAGCCAAGTTCCCTTAGTGGTTATGCTGCTCAGCATTCTACTGCGCCGACAGGATAATTTTTCTCCATTGCATTGTATTTAACAAAAAACTTGGATATTCCATAATTAAAAAACCCTCTGGTTAATAAGACAAGTTAAGGCTCTTGAAAATTCAATCATGCACTCAAAAGCATGGAAATTGCAAGTTAAGGATCCCGCCTTAACTTCCGTACCATGTCAGCGGTAAAGACATTGTACAGTATCACATATTGTGCTCACTTACAACTTAGGCTCCATGCACCCACACTTTGCCTTTGTGTTTCAGTCCCAATCCTCCTCTTCTGCAGGTTTGGGGCAACATTGAAGCTGGGGACAGGAGGGCATGAGCTGGTCCCTCGCTCCCTCCTTTCCCTCTATCCTTTCATTTCAGTTGGGGAGAATGGGACAGCTGACTAATGGCTCTCAACCTTCCTTCTTACCCACTAGTCTCCACTGCCCTCCCAGAGCACAGTGACGATGGGTAGAGTTGTATACACATTTTAAATTAAATTGGGTATGCATTGAAGTTAATAAAATGGAATGGCCATTGGAAGGAATAGAGGCAACAACAGTACCAATTTCTAAATAAATACTATTGTCTTTTCAACATCCAATTATGTGATTGTGAAATTATACAGCATAGTTGCATATTTGGGAGTCCATAGGGAAGGTAAGAGGGTGTGAAATGATGAGCAAGGCACCAGATGCAGTAAGTGGAATAGTTGGAATGACAGGGGAAAATACAAAGAGTGTGCAGGATTAAGTGAAGGTTCTGAGTGAAATAACTGATTCAGAAGACTGATGGAATATCTAAGGAAGCAGTCCTATCATTTTACCCACTTACTTAATGACTCCCTGTCTTTTGACTCCCCAAAGCCTTCCTTCCTGTTATTCCATTTCTTTTCCTTGTTTTTGTCATTCCACACACACACTTCTGTTCCATATGACACATACAGACAAACATTGTATTTCCCAGGACTTTTGAATTCCCTGTGAGGGGAGTGGGGGCTAGAGGGGTGACTTGGACCTAGGACTCCTGGGTTGTCTGTTACAAGGTTGAAAGCAGGGGAGAGGAGAACAGGTTTGGAACCAGGACTATTGAGTTACCTGTGAAGGAAGTGCAGCCTACTGGATTAGAGTGTGGAGTGGGGAGGCTGGAAGTCAGGAGTCCTTAGGTCTCTGTTACAGGGCTGGGACCAAGTAGATTAGAGGGGGAGAAGGGGTGGGAGCCAGGACCCCTAAGTTCTCTCTTTCTTAAAGAGGAAACAGAGTGGGTGAGGGGCCAGCTCATGCCCTCCTGTCCACAGCTTCAGTGCTGCCCCCCAACCTTCAGAGGAAGAGGATTGGGGCTGAAAAACAAAGGCAAAGTGAGGGTTCATTGAGCCTAAGTTGTAAGTGAGCACAATATGTGAGACTGTACAATGTCTTTACTGCTAATATGGCACGGAAGTTAAGGAAGGAGTCTTACCTTGCAATTTCCATGCTTTTTAGTGCATGATTGAATTTTCAAGAGCATTAACTCATCTTGTAAACTGGAGGTTTTTTGATTATGGAATATAATATATACAATATATAATATACTGAATGTTTTGGTAAATGTCTTATCAGTCACTGGGTTTCAAACCAGCAACCTTGAGACTCCGGGACAGTGGCCAGCTCACCAGTGCCACCATTAGGTCTTGGACCCAGGAGGTGCTATTTACTCTCTCCTTGCACTGATAAGGCCAAATCATCTCATCTTTGGATAGGTCCACAAATTCCAGACTTACCCTGTGCATCCCAGCTTCCTGATTGGCTGTCTGCCAGCATATAAGTCTAACTGGGAGGGAAAACCAGGAAACTGGGTAAAACAATGTGAACCACTTCCTATTCCTGTCTTGTTCTTGAACTGTTGTTCTTTATGCAGCCCTGCTTTTGTTCCTAAACCTGGTCTCTCTCTTGTTCACCCAGTCTTATTCCCCAGCCCTGCACTGACACCCAGCCTGGTTCCCCTTCCTACTCTGTTTTGGACTGATTCCTTGATTTGACCTCTGGCTAGGTTTCCAGTACTGTCACTCTGATCCCACTCTAGCCTGATTCCATGCCCCAACCTAGCCATTCTCCTTCGCCCCAGACCGCCACACCCTAAGCCCTTTGTTCAATTATTATACAACTAGAAATACCTATTAATAGATACATATGGAGAGAGAATAAACTACATGGTAAGGATTGAAATGAAGTTTATAATCCTGCAATGGCATTTTCATGAATGGATTTGTTATTTCATAGGAGCTTCACGGAATGCAATTAGCTCAAATCAAAGGAGCCTTTTTGGTTAGAGTCATAGAAGCATAGAATTGGAAGGGATGTCGAGGGTCATCTAATCCAACTCCCTGCTTAGATGCAGAATGGCTACAGCTACAACATCCCGAGCAGATGGCTGTCCAAACTCTTTTTCTCAAATTCTGACTTTTTCTCAAATTCTGACTTCCACATCATTTCAAGAGGATATTAAATCTGTTTTAAGTCAGTGTGAGAGAGAGATGGGTAAATTGACTTTGGATACAGGTAAGAGCTTCCCTGGATTTCCTATCCAAATTCAAAGTGAACTGAACTAAAGCATTCTTGAAAAACAGGGAGACTTTATTTACCCTTATCTGTTTACTTTTAGTTTCCTCATGCATCTGCACTTGCCACTTCTGGCTGAGAAGAACTAGTTTTTCACAGCTTTTGTAGGTTCATAACATAGGAAACATAGGAAATACTAGAAATCTCCCAGTAAAGGTTTGTTGCAATATCCCCAAATAATGTCAACATTAGACCTAAAACAAAAAATCTCAATGAGTGCTGCTTCCATCAGAAGCCGGACATTTGCCAAGATTCACACGTTGTGGAAACTGAACAACTTTCCCTTTGTTTTCGCCAGATGATGAAGATGAAAACTTGCTGGTTAAGCACTAGGGAAGTGCTATAAATTGCTAAATGTCCTGTAAAATTCCCATAGGGTGATGAAAAACTCCCAGAAAGTGATGGAGAAATCCAGAAGTGCAGGATGTGCAGAAAATTGGTGGACGCGTGGAATCACCAGAAACTGACAAAGTACCGATGGAAATTCTCGAAGAAGAAGATGATGGTGGTGGTGGGGGAGGTGGTGTTGTTGTTTTGTTATTATAAGCATTTATATAGCACCAGCGATGGACCTGGCACTTTACAAAGTATAAGATAGACATGATCCCTGCCCGAGTGCTTACAATCTAAAGACAGGGGGAGGGGAGACCAGGATGAGGGAACAGAGGTAGAGACAAAGGATGCAACATTGATGAGGATGCGAGAACTCAGGTACATGTTCTTGGCTTGGTTACAGTAAATTGAGAGTTTGCAGATAACAAGTGAGGGCTAATCCTGGGTGAGGATGATTATCAGGAGTTAGGAAGGGCAGAGTAGAAGAGGTGGGTTTTGAGGAGGGTCTTGAAGGTGTGGAGGGTGGGGGCCAGGCGGATGAGGGCAGGGAGGAAGTTCCAGGCATGTGGGGCAGCGAGGGAGAAGGGAAGAAGGTGGTTGGGGGAGCAGGGGAGG
>QEPC01012378.1:101703-132900 GCA_003113815.1 Sphenodon punctatus
AAAAAAAAAAAAAAAAAAGCAGGGGGAAAAACACCGCGGCTTGAGGAAGACCAAGCAGAGGAGCTTCTAGAGATGCCACTGATGACAGTTGGGCTCCTTACACCCAGCTAATCACCTCACAATGACATCACAAGGACAGTGCTTGAGACAATTATGCAGCACAGCACTATGGGATAGAACCCAAACCTCAGAGGACTCTTGAAAAAAAACACATACCCCCAGAATTCTAAAACGCTGACCTTGTTAGAACATCAAACATGGTACAAAGGCAAGTTTTAAAAAACCCTCCTGAATTTACTACCGCGTAACAATTCACCTCATGTAAAAGTGGTGTGAGGAACGTTAAAAGGGACAAGAGTTAAGATCATGAAAAGTAAAGGAAATAAATGTTCTTTTTTGAGTGATTCTAAACTACTGACCCATGGATCTACAGCCATCAGACCTCAGGGTCTGTGAATGAGCCACACCGCCATATCTGCCCTCTCCTCTTCTCAGTTTTTTTTTTACCATTAGCCATGCCTGTAACCACATGTTGTTTTGTCTGAGTTTATATATGCTGCAAAATGTGTGGGCACACCTATAGCTCTGCTGGCAACACCCTGAGTTCTTCCAGGGACTGCTGTTAGCAGAGCCCTCCTCATCCCAACACCATCCCTAGCTTGGGCTTTAATTTGTGCCAGGGTTAACGAGGTCTAACCCAGTTCCTCTTTTCACAGCCCCAACACCTCCTCCTGACCCTGCCACTGGTGGTACTCTATAGGACAGGACCCTATCCACAACACAAGCTGGATGCAGTAACACTATTTTCAGCTCCTGTCTCTCTGCTAGAAAAGTTGGGGTCTGATTTGGGGTGCCAAACCACTGATCAGCATCAGTCGTACCTCCTTCCATTCCTGACCCACATCAAAATTAATTTGGCCATGGGTAAGGACTTACAAAGTGGAAGTGAGAAGAGAAGCTGGAGGAGTCATGAAGTCTTTCAAGGCAACTCAACTAAACCCTAAGAATATCCTCCTGGATTCTAGGGTCAAGGAGTGGGACTTCCAGGTTTGAGCATAGGCACCAACATCACTTTATTATTATTTATTACATACATACACATTAAGCAATGGAGGGGACCGAGGATGCTACCAGCAGACTGGGTCAGGCCTTGCTATTGCTAAAAGTGATTCAGCATGGAGAGTAGGGGTGTGCACCAGGGTCCCATGTCGTTTTTCATTTTTGTCATCGTTTTTGTTTTTAAAATTTGTTGTTTTCATTTTTGTTAACAAAATGGCGTTTTTTGTTATCGTTATCAGTACCTATTTCAAATGAAGATTTTGTTTTCGGTATTGTTTTTGGTATCATTATTGGTATACAGTTACACACAATATCTAGTTTTATATCTATATCTATCTATATATACACACACAGACAAAATCTAAACAAAGCCTCACCTATGTATTCCTATCCTATAATGCTAATATATATTATTATATACTATAAAATATTATACACCCTCCCCCTAATATCTATATAATATATGGACAGGAGGAGGCAGACATGGGAAGGAAAAAGGAAAACTCAGAGGTATATCCACTATCTCTATTCTATCTATCTATCTATCTATCTATCTATCTAAAACTATACTAGCTATATCTATCTCTCTATATATATGTGTACAGGGGGAGACAGGCAGGGAAAGGAAAAAGGTAAAATATAAAGGGAAGGAATAAGGATTGGAAAGGTAAGGTGGTAGGGATATATATCAGAGGATGTTTAGTGCAAGAACCAGCAGATTCTGCAAATGCACCCTGACAAAGTAATAGCTAACACAGAACCAGAGTCAAGCAGCCCAGCCCTGCAGTATAAAGTGTTGCAGTGCCCCCCCGCCCCTTCCCGAGCTCTCTTGATTGGTTTGGGGAGGCAGAAAGCATTGAGCAATCACACCGTGCCATTCAACTGCCTCGGACCTGCTTGCGCTGCTCATTGGCCAACGATTACATCCATCAGGTCCTTCCTCTCCCATCACAGACCCAGTTCAAGAGTTCAACACTGTTTATGGCTACAAGATGTCTGCCCCCTCCTCCCCTCACCACATTTCTCTCCAAAAAACACCTGCCAGGCTGCTAGGCAATAACAAAAATCAATAATGACTTTCGTTATTGTTATTGATTTTGTTATTTTTTTTGTCATTTTCATTATTGCAATAACAAAAATGACAAATTTAGTTTTTGTTATTGATATAATGAAAACAACATGCACACTCCTAGAGAAGAGTGTCCTGCTCCCTTCAGAGCAACTGATCAGTGGGGAGCACACCAGAACCTCCTTCCAAGTACCATAGTTGGGAGTCTATGCCTACATCGGGACCCAGGACTAGGTCTACTGCCAGAGCAGCAGCAGCAGCAGCAGACCTAGACACGTCTGACATCCATTCTCATGTTTATGGATTGGATACAAATCTGCATTAAACATGGGGTTATACATGGCTACTTTATATGTACCAACACTGACAACAGGCAGACTTCTTCTAAAACAGGACAGTTCAAAACAGGAAAAAAAAAAGGGAAACATTTGCCTTGACCTCAGGTCAGTCTGGGCTTAGAGGAGTAGATGGATTGGGAGAGGGCTTATTTTCTTTTCTTGCATCATTTTAATGTCCTCGATAGATTTACCTCTGCCAAATGGGCAAAATTTGAAACAGATTCGTCTCCTTCTATACTGCGCAGTGGTGGAAATCGACATGCTCAGTCTCTGAATCACAACTCAGAGTATAGCAAATGCTTTTTGTTTATCAACCACAGGGATTTCTTTTTTTCCTTCCTACAAAATATTATTAAATTTATGTCCTTTTAAATCCAGCTGCTTGTATGGAAATTGGAAAGTCAACCCTCATTCTTTTCCAGAATGTAAATTAAATATCCATTAACGGATTTCAATTTGGAGACATACAAATGACAATGAAAAGTAGGTTGCTGGCATGGAGCTTTCCCTAATATATATATGAAACATATCCTGTTTCCCTACAATCATGTTTCAAAGCAGGTGTTTGGAAAAAGGTGTTTTATTACTGTTTAAAAATTTACAATCACACATTTCATCGGCATTTCTTACTTATTAAAGAGAATCAGGGGGAAATCCTTCATGGATTGCTGTAGAACACCATTACAATATAAGCCACAAAAAATGTTCTATATTTCACAAAATATTTATTGCATGCCATTAACTGAAAACAAAGCCTGCAAAACTGTGGGAAAGAGGTATGGGAGAGACATACCAATGATTTAAAATTATTTCCCTGCAAGCCTTATGCACTTAAATCACAGCCTCACTCCAACAGAATGAGAGGGGCAAAGTCTCCATTGTACTGGTAGCAAAATGTGGCCTTCTGAAACTTAATGAAATTGTGTTGATTTATACCAGCTAAGAAACTGGCCTGGCAAGTGAAAGGATTTAAGACAGTTTATTACAAATATTTTTGGGAAGACCAAATTCCACCAGCACTTATCTAAGGATTATCAACAATATAATGTAACTGTTTGGTTCAGGTTTTTTGATGGATTCATGTTGTTGTTACTGGGGTTTTTTGGTGGCTGTTTTTTCAATTCTCCTCAGACATAAGGGTTAGAAATTTATCTTTTAAAAATAACTAAATATTAAGGTGAAATTCTCACAAATACATGACTGCAAGGCAATAGGAGATTTTCAGGGAAAAACAATAACCTAACTTAACATTATTTGGCTTCTGTGAAAACAAAGAACAAATCTTGGTTCAAAAAGGAATCTGACCATTTCAAATAGAATAGGACCACTGACGTAAGTCAAGAAAGTCAATGTATGAAACATCAAACAACTGGAAGGTGTGAGTGAATGACAAAGTATGAATCAGCCCATATATGCCATATATGTTCTTGTAGTTTTCCCTGAAGCATCTGGTGCTGTACACTGCAGGAGAAGCATGATACTAGTGTAGAGGTACCATTAGCTTGACCTAGTAGAGGATTTCTGATAACATTCTGGTTATCCTAGTTTTCAGAGTCCACAATTTGTCTCCAGTAGAACCTAAACCAGGAACCAAATAACTAAGTAAATTGAGTACCAAGTAGCGAAGCAAAAACCCAAGAGAAATTGATAAATAGTTTTTAATCTGACCCACAAATTCACGATGGTCACCTTGACACAGAGTCTTTTTCAGACTCTCTTCTCTACACATCTCTGAAACATCTAACTTTGGTGAAGCTCAACCCATTCTGACAGGAAAACTGATCTACTTCCCACAACAACTACAAATTGGCCACATTTGTTGAATTCAGGACTCAAGGTGAACATTAATTTCAGCTTTAGACAACCCCTCTCCGAACCTCCAGAGCCTCACAATTTTCAGTTGTGTTCCACCCACAGTGAACAACTTTAAGGTTGAGTGTTTTTTGTTTCATTTGCATTTCTTACTTCATCAATAGTTTTAATTTTCCTGTCCCCAAAGGCACTGCTGCAGACATGTAATACTTTGGGTAATGGGAGAAATTAAATGCATTGAATTGCAATTTTGTTGTGATATTTTGCAATAAAATATAATAAAAACTCTGGTGGTCTGGCTTCTCTTTTCTCAGAAGGAATGTTAACCATAGTGAGGGTCTGACCCACCCATTCATCAAACACACCAGACCCTTAGTCTGGGGGATTTTACACTCCATTCTCCTTTCCTAGGGTTCTCAGAGTACCTCAGAACTTTTGGCTTGGGACCAGTCCATCGCACTTTCTCCATTTAAATAGACTCAGGGTAACATTCACTTCTTTCAGTGTGTCTGTCCCTTCCATACAAGCTATGTTCCCCTAGCCCATTTGCCTGGCAAATTAGGGTTCTTGTGGAAATGTCTCTAAGAGTTATGCTTTTTGCCCCCCCCCCAGATAATTTTAAACTTATGGAGATAAATATTCAATTAGATATATGTATACTGGGAAGGGTAGTATCCACCACACACTGAGACAAAGGGCCTGAGTGAAACCTGTAATAAAGTTTGTTCAAGATGTGTCTCAGGCTCCTTCCTAAGAAACTATCATATATAACAGTTCCTCCTTCCTCTCCCAGCTCTGTTGCTGCAAGCACCTCTTATGCTTCTTGTTCAATGTATACAGGTCACGTGGGCATGGTTTCCTAGGGCTGAAGCAAGCAGTTGTTTCCGTTGCTGCTTATGAGACATTTTGCCATATCAGGAACCGGGATCGGTTTCCCAACGTTGAAGTTATTTCCCAGTTCTCACAATACCACGAGATACTGTCCTGATTAACTAATTGTATGCTTGCCGTTTACCATGTATCATACATTTACCTCTTACTGCATTGCTGAGGGTGTTTGTTTTTTCTGCAGTTCTAGGCCAATCACTATGCAACTAGCCCAGCCCTTAACTTCCCCCCAGGGCCTCTTAACCTCTCTTCCAGTGCCTCCAATCAGAATTGTTGTTCTATGTTGTTTCCTTTGCTTTGACCAATCTACAACTGCATTGTAGATTAGTAAAGAAATTTGCATACCAGCCAAAGAGTGACAAGGAAAAATAGAGAGCAAGAAATATGGTATTATGTCTGTAATACCTCTTAGGATTGAAATGGATGGCAAAGACGTAAACGGTCAATTCAACTGAATTGAACCTACAAGATTTACTGTTTTGGTGCAATCTCATTTCAGCCCTAGTCACCATATTGACCGCCTAGTTTGGATTTAGGTCACTTCTTATCGACTGGAAACTTTTTCATGGCAGAAGAATCCCTATAGGGACTTCCAAGTCATTGGGGACAAAAAGAGCAGAGAATCTGCCCCAACGTATTAACTGCAGTCATTTGATCCTTGTCCAGTCCACAGATGGCAAGAGTTAAGCACCTTTGCTTTACTTGTTTGGTAGAAGTTTTCCTGCATTGTGAATCAGACCATCTTCATGAACATGATAAGAAGTATATTATTGCTAACTGTATTTGTACTTTATTCTCATAAGGAATTACTGACTCCTTACCTTTATGCAGTACACCATTTCATCCCTCCCTGGTAACTCCCACAGAAGCAGCATACTCTTACATATATATATTTTCCACAGAGAAGTCATACATTTGAAGAAATTTCAATAGGAGCAGGACCCTGTCTTTAAAAAAATCTGCATTTGACATGGTTTAAGATTAAAGGAAATCTGCTTAATTAACTGTGTGGCTGATGGCAAGGGACTTTGACCACAGCAGGCAATGTAGGAGGGCAAGAGGCTTACAGCTAAGGAACAAAGCATGCAGGGAAACTATCTGTACCCTTTCCCTTTGCATCTGAACTTCTGAAGAGTGGAGTTCCTGGAGAGAGACGTCTTGTGGCATATGTCATAGTTTCCAGACAAAGAGAAAAAAACTTGGATTAATAGAAATTCATCACATTTTAAGTTCTAAAAGAATATCCATCAGCTTGGGAAAATGTGCATTTAGTTAGTTCACTTAATTGAAAAGAAATACGGCAGGTCTGATTCTCCTTTTCCTTGCTTGTGCTGATTGAGCTTGTTATACAGAGTTGCTCTGGCACAATGTTTAAGCTGTATGAACCCTGACTTCTCCAGCTGCACCTCAAAAATTACTCCAGCTGTGCCAGTAAGACCTATAAATATTGAGCTTATATAATACACAGATATGTATCTTATTCACTCTACAAGCCCTGAAGGAGCAACTGGCATGGCTTATGATTTTTTGAAAACCTAACTAGTTGTATTCTGAAATTTAAACCTAGGCCACTTTTACACGGATGCCACCCACCCACGAACACCCAGAAACACCCATCAGATGGGTGGGAGAGCGTCCGTGTAAAAGTCCACAAGTGGGTGGGCACGCATGCATGATCCATCCACCAACACCCACGGAGCAGCCACGAAAGAGCCGGCACCCTCTGTGGTTGGAGATGGGTGTCCAACACCCAAGCATCTGTGTAAAAGCGAACACACCCACACTCACGCAGGCCAGACGGGCGGATCCCCACTGCGCCAGCGCCATGGGTCATGCACGTGCCACCGCGCAGACACACCCACAGGGGGGATGCTGGATGTCCAGCCAAGAGCCCGTAAAGGAGGGTGGAACCATGGCACATGCATGGCACACATGACCGTCACGGGCCCCACCAGCGGCGATCAGATGCTGGGGGGACATCCCATGAGAGGGCAGGGCAGGGGGACCCAGCAGGGCAGGGGGATCCCACAGGGGAGGGCTGAGGGGAGTTGCCACACTATGGGGGCCGCCCCACCAGGCACCCTGGGTCATGTGATAGCGGGCAGCGGGGCACACAGGCCAGAAGCACTAACGTGGTGTCCAACCTCCCGTTCACAGACCAGGCGCCCGTTCGCATGAGGGGTGCAGCTTCCGGCAGCGTGGAGCGGAACTGGGAGATGCGGGCCAGGAACTGGCGCTGGAGGGAAGACCTTGGCAGGGAGCTTCTGGAGGAATCACAACGGTTAGCCGCGGTGCACTCCTGGGAGCACACTCTCACAAGGGAGCTCATCAGAGAGGTGGGGGAAAGGAACCGGGAGATCCTGGCTGCCATGATGGCCCAGTCCCACACTGAGCACCTCTGGGACAGGCACCAGGCTGCCACCCTCCAACATGAGCAGCAGCGTGCCTGTGACAGACTGGAGAGTCAGGCCACATGGCTCATGGGGGAGGCTATAGAGGCACTGCGGTGTGACCCCCAGTGCGACAGGCCCCACCATGCCACGGAAGGAGGTTTGGTGGCCGGCCAACACCATGGCAGCCTCCCACTGGTGCAGGTGCCCCCCCCAGCACCTCGGCCACCCATGGTTCCCCCAGCAGCAACCCTACCCAGGCCTGGTCCACGGGGTCCCCTTCCCCCACATAGGGCAACAGGACCTGCTGCCGGGGCTGCCCCTGACCCCTCTACTGGGAAGCAACACCCCCACCCCAGGACTGTGCACCCCAGAACAACTAACTATCTATGGTGGCCGCCCCACCCCCTCCGGTAAGGATGCAGCACCCTGGGGCCCTGTGCGGTGGGGGAGACACTACATGGGGGGGATGGATGGGGACAAAGGGGCACCGCACTGGGAACTGCCCCGGTAGGGAACCCAGTACAGAACCCGCACCAAGCACACACACCACAGGAGCCATGGCCGTGGCTGCAGCCAAGTGTACATGATCCGGTAGGCAGGTATGGCTTGCACAGGGTCTGTACTACCATGGGAGGGTCGGTACAAGGGCCCCCTTCATAGGGGGTTGCTTCACATACCGTGTTATGCTCATGTGGGGCATAGGGGGCTCCCTTGGTGACCACGGGGGCCCCAGTGGCCTGGGCCCCGGCGTGGGACAGAGATAGGTGCACATGATGATTGCTTATCTCATTCTTGTTCCTCCTCACAGGGACCGTCAGCAGAGGCCAGGATGGAGTGGCCAGTGGATGACAGGGGGCCTGGTCCATCCAGTTGGTGATCCCTGCGGTTGGCTGCGGCTAGGGCTTGCCAGCCTGTGAGACCCAGTGGTGCAGCCAAGAGGGGGCATGGGCACCCCCGAAGTAAAAAACACCCCCTCCCATTGTACACCCCCCTACCAATAAAGAGCTGATGAATCTACACCTCACTGTCACTTCTTCTGTCCAGGAACAGATGGTGGGGCGGGGGGAAATCCCGGGGTGGACTCGGGGGTTCCATGTTTGGCGGGCACTGTACAGTGCCTGGGTGGCCGCCAGGGCCCAGTCCAGTGAGGCAGATGCCAGTTGTGGTGGCTGGAACAGGTGTAAACAGGCCCATAACTGGCGGGCTGGTGAAAGGTGGCAGGCAGGGCACCGCGGGGCCCGAGTGCCCCACGGCAGACAGCGAGGGGAGTGCACACATAACCCGGCATCCCACAGTACCCAGTCGCTGAACCCCTGTCGCCCACACATGGCACGGAGGCAGGGCTGCGGTTCACGGGTACTACCCAGCTTTATTGAAGGGGTTCACAGGACTATAGACTTGGGTGTGGATTGGGTGCTGTCTGGTGTTTGGCTGCCTGGGCAACGATGCGGCGGCAGATGGCATCCCTGTTCTCCTCTGAGATGCGCTGGAATGCCCCTCCCTGGGCATGTTGGTACAGGGGCCCCGAGGCCGGCCCTGTGCACCAATGGTGGGTTGTCCATGGCAGCACCTCCTGTCTCGCATACATTGTGCAGGATGCATGCTGCCAGGACAAGGATGGGGGTGTGGTCCAGATTGAATTGGCTCCTGTGCATCTTCAGGAGCCAGAAGGCCCGCTCCACCATACTGCGTGCGGCCGACAAGCGCTCATTGAACAGGCGGTGGTCTGGGCTGCACACCACTGGATAGGCCTGCATGAGCCATGGGCCGAGCAGGTAGGGGGGGTCCCCTATCACAACAGGGGCCATGGGAACCCCCGCTATCATGTGGTACAGATTGGGGACGATCTCCCCATCAAACATGCGTACATAGAAGCGGGAGGCACTCAGGATATGCACGTTGTGGCTCCGCCCCGACTGGCCTGTGTACACATCTATAAACAGGCCCCTATGATCAACTATGGTCTTCAGATTGATGGAAACAAGCCTGTTTCCAGTTCATGTAGTCAATCTTTGCATGAGGGGGTTGTATGATGGGGATGTGGGTGCTTTCAATGGCCCCGATGCAATGAGGGAACCCCATTTCCTCGAACCCATGCATCACCTCCTCGGGGTCACGGACCTAGATGACCCGCTCCAAGAGGAGCTCCACAAGCAGGTCACACACATCATGGAGGGCCCTGTTCACGGTGGCGGTGCCCACCCCAAACTGCTCCCCCATTCTCCTACAGGAATTCAGGGTGGCCAGCCACCACACTGTCATGGCCACGCGTATCCCTGGTGGCAGCGCAAAGCGCATGTTCATCTCCCGCCTCCGGAAGTGGGTGTTGAGGAGCTCCCCCAAGTGGGTCAGGAGAGAGTGGGGTATCCGGAAGTGGTCCGACCATTCCCCGTCCGTCCAGGTGGCCAACATGTTCTCCCACCTGTCATTGGTGCGGGAGCGCGACCAGTGCCGTCGAAGGGTCAGTAGGGTCAAGCGGTGGGTGTACACATTGAGGGTCCATCGTGCCGGACAAGCTGACCTTGCTGGGACACCGTGGAGCCCAACAGGGCACGGCATCAGATGGCTGCCCTCCTCCGCCAACGCACGATCGCTGCCCTCCTGAGGTTGACTGCCCTCTGCTGCCATGCCTCCAGGAGGACGGAGCCTCGACCCGGCAGGTGGAGCAGGGCTATCTGATGTAGCAGCATGCTGTGGGCTGTGCCCAGGTGTCACAGCAGCATGTCCCTGGGCTGTGGGTACTCGTCCCCCGGCAGCATGGTTCTGCAGCTCCCCACTCCCAGCCACTCCCCGCTGGCATATGCCTTGGCTGCAGCAGTGCACTCCACTGTGTGGCCTGTACCCATGGCCCACTCTCCCCTGGTATCACAGGTGCTCCTCTATGTCCACCCAGGTCGGTGTTGTTGTTCTCTGTTTGCTGCTCGACCCCATGCTACAGCCCCTCCACTCCACGCCCAGCTGCCTGCATCGGGTTGCTTATGTACTGTGTAGCCCGGTGGGGGCATGGCACCAATTGGTGCTGCACTGGGGGTGTGCTGGGGCAGCCACTGGTTGCTGGGCCCGGCTGATAATCCCTGCAAGTGCACTGGCCGCATGCCCGCCGGGGGGGATGGGACCACGTGCACCCCAGGGTACCGCTGCCTCCGCACCCACACTACACTCCCCCATGCCGTGGTCCACCTTTGCATGCTGCAGCTGTGCTCAGTGTGGATACTATGCCTGGCTCAGTTCCTTGGCCTGGCACAGTACCTGGCCGTGGGCTCCCTCATTTCCCAGCACCTGTGCTGCTTCCCTTCTGTCCTGTGTGTGGGTTGCGGCACCCCGGCCCCAGTGGGCCGGGCTATTTCTGGCATGCAAGGCTGCCTGTGGGTGAGGGTAGCCATTCGTTACGTGCTCATCCCAGTCACTGCAGCCCTCCGTCTCCCGCCTGTTGCGTCACCAGAGCGAGCCCCACTCCTGCCATGGCCGGTTGTTCTGCAGGACCCCCAGCTGGGAACGTACGGGAGGGGTGGTTGCCCTGTGAGGACATGCTGTTGGCGGCCCTCTGGCTGAGCCCCGACGTTTAGCTGTTGGTGGGCGACCTCCTGTTGGTGGAGGATGGCTTTCGGCTCCTGGCGCAGTACATGTAGATGATGGGTCATCAAGTCGGTGCCCCAGCATGTCGGGGCTGTTCCCTTGAGCTCAGCTTCTCCCCCCTGTGCCAGCCTCCATGGGGGCACCCAGCCACCGTGGTCATGCTGTGGACCGCTGCGGAGTTAATGGCGGCTCGCCTGCTGACTGAGCAACTCGGGTTCGGCCTCGCCTTGCTGTCCGGGGGTCCCTCTGTTGCTGCCCTGTATGCCGGCACCCTCCTGCATACCTGCAGCATTCCGCTCGCACCCTCGGATGTGGGGGCCATCCTGTGGGACCTGGGCTTGCTGTCCCCCGAGGATGGTGGTCCACTCCAGACCGGGGACCCCTCTGCTGTGGAGCTCACCGCCCTTCGATCGGTGAGGAACCTTCCAGCTGTGCTGGCTGCAGTTGCCAGAGCAGATTTCCTCCTTCCCCGCTTCTTGGTGGATGTTCATATGCGCTCCCAGGGTTTCCGAAGGTGCCTGTTCACCTGGGAGGGTCTTGCACAGGGGTCTCCGCCCCGGGAGCGCTCACCAGACTGTCTATGAGCTGCCCCTCACTGCCACCCACTCACAGCCACTCCAGTGCCCTGAAAGGTTCATTGCCTGGCCCTCCCTGTGCCGCCCAAAGGACTGTGCACTGCCGTCTGCTTTGCTGCTGGCTGCCACCTGGTTCACTGGACCCCATCGCCCCCTCTGGGTGACCACTGCTCCTTCTCTCTGGGGCTTCCCTAGTTCCCTCGCCCCCTATCTGTGGGAGCACCTGTGGTCTCCTATTGTGTTTCTCTTGCCCGGCCATGGGTCCACCTGCACCTCCTTGCTCTGCCTCTCTTTGCTTGGGAGACCCCATTCCCCAGGCATCAATAAGATGCCATTCTGTGATGGTCTGTCCTGTCCTTGCTGATGTGGTGGCTGGGTGTCCCCTCCCCTTGGCAGTCTTTCTGCACCCATCTGTGTGGTTGTGTGCAGGGGGTGTGCTTGGTGTGTGCTGGTGGGCTCCGGGCCTGTGGGGCTTGCGCCGGCTGTGTGGTGTGTGTTCTCTTGGCGGCTTCCCTGCTGGACACTGCTGCCTGGGCTTGCTCAAGGGGTGGTATTGGCAGTGGGCAGTCGGCCAGGCACCCCCTCAGGACTTGCCTGTGCATTGGTGTGGCCCTGCACCTCCCCTCCCCTCTGAAGTTGCCCCCTGTTGGTGCAGGCTGTCTGTGGTGGTGGCAATGGATGGGCAGCGGTACCATGGGTGCTGGGCAGCTGAGCATGAGTAGGGGTTGCACTGGCCCTGGGCTTTGGCCCCTCCAATCCCCCTTCATGCAGGGGTCTGGATGCTCTTCCGGGTGGTGACTGTCAGTGTGTGGGGTGTGCCCTTGGTGCTGTTGTCCTTAGCCCTCCCAGGTTCTGTTGATGCGGGCATTCCCCAGTGCTCTTTCCCTTCTCTTCTGCAGCTATGGTGGTCATGCTGCTGGCAATCTTCCGCCTGGGCATGATGGTGCAGCAGCTGGAACAGGTGGCGTGGGACATGTGGGCGGCAGGCTGTTTGATGGCATCCTGAGTGTGCTGCCTGTTTGCTGGGCCCTGTGCCTGTATCCCTCCATGAGGGGTTCTGTTCCTTGACTGCCAGGGCTGGCTCTGATGGCGGTCTCCTCTCCCTCTGTCCCATTCAGTGCAAGCCATGATCGTGGAGTGGACCCAGGAGCAGGGGGAGTTGTTGGAGCTTCTCCTGCACATCCTGGACTGACTGCACCACCCTGCGTGCAGGCTGAGCGCTGGTGCCGGGCATGGGGTTGCTGGCCTTATTGTCTGGGTGTTGTCCTAGGCCTGCCGCTGCTGGAGCTGCCCGTCCTTCTTTTGCCCCATTCTCCTGCCCTGTTGTTGTTGCCCCCTGTTGCTGGTTCCCTGTTTCATTAAAGGTGTTTGTGTTCCTTCCCTGTGTGTCCATGTTGTGCTTTGCTTTGACCTCTCCCCTTGTGCGGGTGCCTCTGGGGGCGGGTGTTGTGGGGTTGCCTGGGTTGTGTGGGTGCCTCCCCCCCTTTGCCCCCCATGGGTCATGTGCCCATCCCTGTGTGCTTCTTTTGCCTACTGTGTGTGCGCCGCTTTGCTGGGGGAGGGGGGCTGGTGCCGGGCAGTCCGGGATCTGTGCCAGGGCTGTGCGGGGCCAGCTCCTTTGTAGCAGCTGTCATCCCATCTCCCTCCCATGCTGCCTGCACGGGTCCTGGCGTCTCGGGGGCAGGAGTGCATTGCACGACTTCCTTTGCCCCTGGTCAGCCATGTTGTTCCATCGCTGTGCCGGGTGGGGCTTCCCCGCCAGTCCCGGCTGTCCGTGTACATGCAAGGGTGTTTTCTGGGTGCTTCCCGGGATGGGTGTTTGGCTGCTGGGTGTTTGCCAGCCCCTCCCCTTTCCTTCCCACAACCCCCTGTGGCGCTGTCCGTGTAACCGTCTTCCTGCTCGGCGCCGCGGTCTGTTCTCTGGGTGTTCTCACCCACCCCTCCACACCCATCTCCACCCATTGGCACTGCTGTGCCGTTTGTGTAAAAACGGCCCTAGTGAAATTCTTAGCTACTGAAACTCAGCCTAGATCCACTGAAGGCAAGATAGCTCTGCTAATTTATACTTGAAGATTTAGCCCTAAAAATGCTACACTGCCTTAACAGTTTATGAAAGCACAGCTGAGATCGGTTTATGCATGGGTGAGTGTGGCCTACACCTTTGTTTCCAGAGCCCATGGACCCTTCAAGCTCAAGTTGGCAGTGACTGTGGGGCTCCAGGAGTAGCAACTGTGGAGCCTCAGGGGCACCTCCAAAGTAGTTGCAGGGTCACTACCAGAGACTCCTAAGGTAGAAACTCCCTTTGCAATGCACCACGCACCCCATCCTATATCCCAAAAATCCTAAGTTCATCCCTGGAGTACAGTGGCCTATCTACTCCATAAGACTTTTAAAAAAAAAAAAAAAACACAAAAAAACTTCAGGCTCTCTCCAGGCCAATCATTATTTCTTCACAGTCACTCCATGAAGTTCTCAAACCCCCAAAGATATTCAAACATGTTCTGGAGAATAAAATTTGACCTGACAACTCCACAGTTTTCAACCCAGTTCTAATAAAAGTAATCCTTTCTATGACCCTTCTTACATGAGACACTCCTCTGCATGGACACCCATTCTCCACTCATGGGAGCATCCCGGGTAAATGCGGGAGTGCTTGGGTGCACGATCCTGTGACCCATGCATCCTCACCCACCTCCAAACTCATGGAGCAGTTGGTTACAATGCAGGTTGTTCCGGGAATAGGGATGTGTGGGGATAGCTGTGTGCCCGGGTGCACCCACCAAATTACCTGCCTGCAGCGGTGACACCACTGACCAGCCCCTCTGCCGCAGCCCATTTTAAAAGGGGCTATATGATGGGCTATCATTAATGCTTAACAAATTGTATCAGCACACATTAGTTTTGATTTCTGATTGAACATCTGGGACCACATACCAGACATAACAATGGTTAAAAAATAATAATTAAAATGAGCGGTTTATTGAGTGTATTAGAATAGGATCAAAATGCAGCATCTAAATGCAACTCTCACAAACCTTAATTATGAAGCAACCCTAAATAAATGCTTTCCTGATGCAGCTTGATTCAGTTCTCATTGAAGTCAACGGGTGTCTCTCTCTGCAATTGAAGTCTGGCCCCTGATCTGCAATTTCAGAAGGCAATTTGGAGCAAGGGGTTGGACTACATGGATCTTGAGATTCCCCCTCCTCCAACTCGATCCCAAAACATTGTTGCAATGGAAGGGCAAAAGAGCCTCATTCTGCTTATGCTAGCAGTAGTTTTAGAGTCATGTAAAGTTGGATGACTTCTTTAAACATTACTCCCAATTTATACTGGTAAATTAAATTCTCAGTTAGTATAAAGCAGCCTAATGCCATTGGAATCTATGGAACTCTCCTGATTTATACCAGCTGAGAATATCATCCTTCTTCTCAACAAGTTGGTTATGGGGAGTGTGATAGTGTAATTATTAGGAGTTTTAGGGTCCCAGAGGGGAAAAAAAAATCATATATCAAAGTATCACTTTTTCTACAGAGGTTATGTGACAGGTCATGTAGCGTGAAGCAATGTAATCCAGTGCAAAATAAGGTAATATTTTTGTGTGTGTGTACATATAAAAATAGTCTTTCAACAGTTTGTAAATCAAGCCAAAGGTTAGAAAAGCAATCAGGAATTTCTGATGCCTGCAGTAAATTTTAAATAATCTCACTATCCAACAGTGAGCACCTTTAAAGAACTAATTTGGCTATAAATTTGATCTTAAAATTCTGTGCTTATCCATAATTAATACCACCAGGGCTAAACACCATGCTTGTTTTGGACCTGTTGCCATGTTCTGAAATCTCTGATTGATAAAGTGGACAGCTGGGTGTGCTGGATGTTGCTGACAATGGAAGTCAAAGGTGTCATATATAATTCATGGTAGTATTAACTCAGCAAGGGCAAGTTAAGGTTTTGTTGTGCACCAGTGCGATAATGTCATTTTATAACAGGAACAGGTCACAGTACATAATCACATTTCTACAGCTGTTGCCACATTAGGTGAAAGCTGTGATGGAAAACCTGTTAATTACACAGTTCAGGCCAAGGAAAAGCAGCCTAACAGCTAGAAATGCAAAAAGTGATAACGAGCTACATGCTTCCCAAGGGGTGTGGGGGGAAAGTTTCCTAGGAACTGATTTTCTTTTAAATTATTTATATTATTGTAGAAACTGGAATCACCCAGTTGTAATCAAAGGCTAGTTGTTAAGGCTTTATTTCTATGATTATCATAGATTTCATGGCTGCTGTGAAATTTTCCCATTGCCATATAATGCATTTTTCTGTGAAAATACCTATTCCTGAAAATGTAAAAGGTAAATCAGCGCTATCAAACAGCCAGGATAAGGTTGATGACCAAGTCAGTCTAGTAAGCATTTTAATCAGCACTGGCTTTCGCCTTGGCCCAAAACAAGTCAGTCTAATCTGTCATCAGGCTGTGGAATAATGCAGAATTCTGGGTAGAAGCCAGGGGTGTAACTTGAGAGTCAAGACAAAAACAACTCTGCCTGCTGACTGTACTCAAGAACAGTAGAGGAACAAAGTGTCAAACAGTCTTCAAACCAAAGAGTTTACAATCCAGATAGACAAGGGGTAGGGAAAAGGTATTATCTCTAGAGCTGAAAAGAATACTTGAAAACCATCGAACTTACCCTGCCTGAACTGAAATGAGATAGTGGGCAATGGGTTGGGCTATGATTTTGTCATGGCATTTAAAAAAAAAAAAAAATCATGCAGAGGTCATGGTAGAAATCATTAAAATGGGGAAAGTCACAAGGAAGTCACGGTTCCCTTTTAATTTTATTTTATTCAATGGTTGCATAACAAACAAATTAAAATAAAAAACATTACATTGTAAACCATGCAATTGCTTGGTTACAGCTTTCCTTCATTCTGAAAGATCATGTTGTACATAGCTAGGTTTCCCTGCATGATAGAGCGTCTGTCATTGCATAGAACATCTTAGTAGGATGAGAAGGAACGCTAGCAGTCCACACTGTTGACTGGGATAGAAAGACATCTTAAAGCTATTTCTGATAGATTAGAAAAGCAGTCTTCTGGACATTGTTCCAGAAGTCTGCAATGTCTGTGCCCTGAAATTCAGGGAGTGCTGAAATGTAGCATGCAAGCTCTGCCTTTGCTAACTTGTTTTCCTCCAAAAGAGGAATCAACTGGAACACATTTAGAGAGTCAATCTAGGAGTGATCTACTTGTGTGGAATCAAAAACCCTGCATGCTCTAAAAAATCTGGCAGCTGGTCGACAGGACCGTTGTACTCCAGACATATACATGGTAAAGTTTTTACTGTTTTCAAGGAGTTCAGCTCTTGCAAGCTGATTGCAAGTTGAGCCACTTAATGATTTTGCCCACTCGGCGAGATCAGTAATGTTGTTGTACACCTTGTGAGACTTTATTTCTCCTTTTTCATAAAATTTTAGAGTGGCCACTATCCTCAGTGAAAATTCTTTTATTGCCTTGATATCAGCTTTGACTTCAGTAGGTTCACTCAAAGTGACAACATCGGCAAAGGAAGAGCTAGTGCTGCTACGTTCACTTTCCTCCTCCAAAAACTCTACATAAGCTGCTAAGAAACTGTGCAACCTCAAACCAGCTGTTCCACCGGGTGATATCAGGAGCTGGCAGAATAGCAGGCGTTTTGCCATTGTCTTCCAAAAACTGGTGGAATCGAGCCTTGAAGGAAGGGCAGGCAGTGAATTCCATTTCATAGCAATTACAAGCTCATTAACTTTGGCAAAGGTTTTCTTCCACATATCCCTAAGAAGGTTAAGCAGGTGAGCATTGCATGTGCACTGCATTAAGGAAAAGTGGTTTCAGACTATGCTCCTAGGCTTTTGTCATTTAGGAAGCATTGTCTCTTACAAATGCTGTGACAATTGTATGGTACCCTGAACTTTTGCAGTGTTTCCACCACCTCCTGGCTCACCATTTTAAAGTTGACATTTCCAGACATTGGCATTCAATTAACATAGACGCTAATTCTGCCATGCTCTTAACCTGTTGTTGCCACCTTGTACAGATCTCAGCGAAGGACAAGGAAGGCATTGCTAAGATGTTAAGGATGTACTGCCCCTCAACATCCAATGTTTCATCCACCACCAGACTTATGCCAAGAGATAACTTAAGGTGTTCCCATAGCTCCCTTACGTGAGTTTCAAAAATGGTTGGTAGATACGTTTTGTGAAGGTGGTCAGAGCAAGAAATAACACATATTTTGCTTTCTAGGTAGCTTTTCAACGATGGGTTATCTAGGATGTGTAACAGAACATTTGAACTGCAAAAGGCTTCTGCCAGCTGGTACATCTCGGTCCTGTGGCAGCGGTAGACCTGCTCTTCTGTGCTAACAGTGTCTTCACTGTTTGCTGAAGTCGGGCTCTCTTCGTTGTTGACTGTTCCAAGTCTTCTGCCTTCCACTTATGTCCTGCACTTTCAATGTGCTTATCACAGCTCACCTTCCTTGTGTAATCTACTGGAGTATTGCAGGCTGTGCAAAACATGTCTGACCCCTGACTCTCGTAAAAGCACTCTTGGGGTAGATTGCACTTCTGTTTGGCTGTGGTTTTGCCCACTTTGCTCTTGGCTTCTTTTCTGCAAGACATTCTGTAAATGTGCTCTGGCCCCCTGTGGTATCCTCCTAAATATGTACCAGACAAGCCCCTCTTCCTGGGCCTGGCCAGGGAAGGGATGTCTCTTGCTCTTGGTTGGGGCCTTGAGTATGTCCCTACTCCCTCTCTGCAGGGACCTCACCCCCCTCAGTCTCCAGCTAGAAGGAAAGAGACCCATTGTTCCAGCACGGGACTCCCCCCATGCCCCTTTCACTCTTAAAGCTTGTCACTCCAGTTGGAGCAGGGGCACAGTTCTCTGGGATCTGGCTCCGGTCTATCCTCTTGTCACTGGCTGCCCAGACATCTCCCTGTCTCATCTTCTAACTGTCTGGTCCTGCCCTCTGCCAATAGCCATGGTACGCTTGGCCGGAGAGGGGTTTGGCATTCCATGATGATGGAAGGACAAGTATGTCGAGGGGGGATTCGTTTGTTTTGATTTAAAAAAAATCTTGTATGGTATATATAAGCAGAAACAGACACATGGGGGGAAACAGGCACAGGCCAGGGTCAGAGCAGAAACAGATCAGTATCTGATTGAGGTCAGGAACAAGGAGTTTCAGGCACAGAAAACAAGAAACGTAGCAGGAAGAAGCACTCGAACATTATCCACCTAGTTTACTGTGGCTTCTGGGTAGCCTTTATCTGGGCTGATTTTCATACTTCTGGCTAATCCACACTATGTGAATAGCCCTGCAGCTAACTGCAAGGCTCCCCAGAGGCCCACGCATGCAAGAGGTCCAGGCTGGCCCTCAGGGGGCTTGATGCTACTGCTCACCACCACTGTCACAAACACTAAGGCTTCCTCTACCCTTCCCCATATCAGTACAAGTAAAATGATCTGAGGACCCCTGATGTCACTCTGACAATAGAGGCAGTGTCTAGGAATGATGGAAAGGTGACATGAACATTCTGTCCTGGATCTGGGCTAGATGCAGGACAGGATGTTCATGCCACCACCAGGATGTTCATGCCAAACAGAGGTTGAATGGCCATCTGTCAGGAATGCTGTAGGTTTGGATTTCCGGCACTGACCAGGGGGTTGGACTAGATTACCTCTGCTAGACCTTCCAACTCTAAGATTCCATTATTCTATCTGTTAAACTGAGAGAAAAAAAATGCAAGAAAGGAGTTCTATTATATACTTCTCTTGACCCATTGTTTAACCGTGCTGTAACACTAAGGACATGCATCCCCACCATTTGTACAAATCAAAATATCTCATTCAGCCAAGTTTTTTTAGTGTCACATCATCAGATGCTGCAGTACAGTTGGATTTACACAGGACTGGAAGTTTTGTTGCTGCCTTCAGTATATTCACACCAGCAACCACTAAGGGTGGCTCAGAGCAGCCATTCATGTTCACAAAACAGTTTCACGAAAATGGAATGGCTGGCAAAATTCTGATAGGAAATTCGGATCTGAGGGTTTTTTAAAATATGTTTGCACATGAACAAAATGGTGGTGCCACTATGCCTGCGCAGGATGGTGGTGGCCATAAGGGCACTCTCATTTTTCATATAGCCCTCACCATTATGCACATGCGTAAAATGACTGGGCACCATTTTGCACATGTGCAAATGAACAAAAGAAATTTCAACTGGTCCAACAAAATGAAAATTGGAACGACTGTTCATTTCAATTTTCGTTCACTCAGGTCATTTTTAGACAAACTGTGCGTGCTTGCGCCAAAAAATCATGTGCCTTTGAAGAGTGCTGCAGGTGGGGTTTAAAGTCACAGATTAAATACCACCTCTAAGATTCTATCTTTTACACTGAGAAGAAAATGCAAGAAAGGAGTTATTATATACTTCTCTTAACCCATTATTTAACAGTGCTGTAAGGACATGCATTCCCACCATTCGTGACATATATGGGTTGTACAAATAAAAATGTCTCAATATCAATATCCATAGAGTCGAGGTAATTAATCTGTGACTTTAAAGGAATGTGCGACTGGCAATGATGCGTGGCCAGGCATGTCTAAACCCTGTCGGTGGCACTTTTCAAAAAGCATGAGATATTTTGGCATGAGCATGCGCCGCTCATCTAAAAAACAGCCTTAGACTAAACAGACCGGAACCACTGAAAACAGAATATGATCAGAAGTGGAATCTCACCCCTAGTAAGCAAAGAAAGCAGTAACACATGGTAAATTTATAGAATTGACAAGATATTCATTGATTAACACAGAAGCTACTATAGCTGAGTTCCAGGAAGAGACCACAACTATAATGAAGTGACCGAGGACTTTAACTTCCATTAATTCTCAGTACTGTTTAATAACAGTAGTATGACTACAAAGAAAGGTAATTAATCTTCAAAGTGTTGAAAATGGGTCTGAGAAAACCCATTATAGTTTGCAACTCTGCTGAATCAAACTTACAAGCAGACATTCTGACTTTAATCTGGCCTGGCTCACATTGTTGTGTATTGAAGTGAGGAGTCCCTTAGAGAATGGGGGAAGGCAAAGTTGGCTAGATGGGGAACTCTGTGCAGTGGATGTTATCCTGTCACAGTACTTAAGTGGTCTGTTTCTCCCAACCTAGACTGGGGTGTGTCAAAGGAGGAAGCTTGGTTTCTGCCTTGCTTGCAATGGGGGGGGAGATTAGTGGTTTTGAAGGGGCAGATTGAAGGGCATACTTTAGCATCAGCACCTCAATTTCTGCAGGAACACATGACACCCATCTCTACCTTTCATTTTCATCTGACCCAGATCTAGCCGTCTTGGTGCTTACTCAGTGTCTGGCAGCTGTGAGCGAGGGGGAGCTGTCTGAAGCTGAATCCCAATTAGACGGAGATAATGCTGGTGGGTAGGGATGAGGGGGTGCATCCCTCTTTGGTCCCTCAGGTTCTCAGTCTTGGAGTGTTCCTCGATTCACAGCTCTGCCTGGATGTCCAGGTGGAGGCTGTGGCGAGGAGGGCATTTCACCAATTACATTTGGTGAGGTGGCTTCGGCTGTATATCTCAGACTCTGATCTGGCCACCATCATCCATGCTTTCATCACCTCAGGACTGGACTATTGCAATGCGCTCTACATTAGGGATGTGGTTCGGATGTTCGGAGTTCGGACCGAACTCGGTCTGTTCGGAAGTCCGAACCGAACTCTTGAACGACCAAACAGTTCAGTCATGTTCGGATGAGTTCTGATGAGTTCGGTGGCAGAAAAACATCTTTCCAGTGCCGAAAATTAGGTTTCGGGTTCAATTTCATTTGTTTCGATTTCGGTTTCAGTTTCGGTTTTGCTATTTTTTTTAATGTTTGGCCAAGTTCAGCCAAACCGGACTTGGCAGAACCGAACCATCGAACCCGAACTCGGGTTTCGAACCAAACGACCGAACATCTGAACCACGTTCTGTTCACCCATCCCTTCTCTACATGGGGCAGTCCATGGTGACAGGGGTGGGCCACCAGGAGCACATAACACCGGTGCTTTGTTCTCTGTACTGGCTGCCTATAGTCTTCCAGGCCCGATTCAAGATGTTTTCCTATAAAACCCTATACGGTCTGGGCCCGACATACCTGCAAGACCACCTCACTCCCTGGGCTCTGGATCAGCCCCAGCAGTCATTGAAGTGCCCTTCTAGAAGTATCCCAGGTTTTCTTGGGGGCAACTTTGGAGAGGGTGTTCCTGGTGGCCACACTAACGCTGTGGAACTCCCTTCCAGTCGAGGTTCAAGTGGCCCTGGACCTCTCCTCTTTTTGATGTCAATGCAAAACTTGGCTGTTCCACATGGCATTTGGTGAAGGAGATGGGAAAGAGTGAGGGGTTGAGGGTTAGGGAGGGGAGGTTTTGGTTTGTTTTTTGTTTGGTGTATGCTCCACCATGGGTTTTAATCTTAAATGTATTATTGTTTACATTATTGTATTTTATATATTTTATATTTGAATGTGCAACTAGTTTGCCACCTCAAGCTGCTTTAGCAGGAGCGGTGGGATTATACATGATTAAATAAATAAAACAAACAAACAAAGTAGCTTCCCAACCAGAACTGGGGCCTGGAACAGATAACACTCTTGCAGACTTTCCTTTGACCTCCTTTTTATCAGGGCTTTATTTGTTGTTCTCTAGGGGCCCCTATAGCAGTTACATCACCCAAATGTAGAAAGCCTGGCAAACCCATAGAGTCATGGTTTCCTAACCTAGCTTACCAGAGCTCCAGTACTGTGTTGCATACTGCTAAACTCTGTGCAGGGCCAGCTCCCCAGTGGACCCACACCACTTTTGATGTAACCAAAGCATATCTGCAGAAGTAGGATTTGTATCACCGAGCTCAAGCCAGCGATTACATTGATCAGGTCCTTCCTCTCACATCACACACCCAGTTCAAGATTTGAACATTATTTCTGGCTCTGAGATGTCTGCTCCCTCTTCCCCTCTCCACATTTCCATCCAAAAACCACCTGCCAGGCAATAACAAAATCAATATCGAATTTCATTATTGTTATTGATTTTGTTGTTTATCTTCTTTATCATTATTGCAATAACAAAAACAATGAATTTTACCGTTAGCAATATAAGGAAAATGAAGTGCACACCCGTAATAGGTAGCTAGCTATATTCTGCATCAGTGCCACAGTGATACCTGCCAGGGTGCTTTTGTTCAGACTGTGTTTGCATGAAAAGCACACACAATGTGTTAATGCACACTTATAAATGGGCTAAGATTTGTACTTAACTACTTATTAACTATTATTATTATTATGAGCATTTATATAGCGCCACCAATGTACCTGGCGCTTTACAAAGAATAAGATAGACATGACCCCTGACAGAGCTTACAATCTAAAAACAGGGTGAGGGGAGACAGGGAAGGGGGAACAGAGAGAGAGAGACAATGGAATCCAACATTCATGAGAATGCGAGAGCTCAGATACACATTCTTGGCTTGATTGCAGTAAGTTGGGAGTTTACAGATAATAGGTGGGGGTTAATCCTGGGTTGGAATGGTTACCAGGAGTTAGGTGGGTTTAGAGGAGGGACTTGAAGGTGTGGAGGGTGGGGGCCAGGCAGATGAGGGCAAGGAGGGAGTTCCAGGCTTGCGGGGCAGCGAGGGAGAAGGGATGAAGGCGGTTGGGGGAGCAGGGGAGGCGTGGGAGGGTGAGGGAGGGGATGGAAGAGGAGCAGAGTGCTCGAGCAGGGGTTCAGAGGGAGATCTTGGCAAAGAGGTAGGGGGGAGCGAGATTATGAAGGGCTTTGTAGGTGAATACAAGGAGCTTGTGCAGAATGCGCTCAGGAAGAGGGAGCCAGTGGAGAGAGGAGAGGAGAGGCTGCACGTGGTCAAAGCGACAGGCTAGGTGGATGATCCAGGCAGCACAGTTTTGAACAGAGATAAGGGGAGAAAGGTGAGACTGGGGAAGGCCAGAGAGGAGGAGGTTAGAGTAGTTGGGGCGTAAGATGACTAGGACATGAATGAGAGTTTTGGCAGAGGAGACGGACAGAAAAGGACGGAGTCGAGAGTGAACTGGTCAACTTAATTTGACTAGTCCTATTGAAAGCATATGAATAACATTTCACCAATGAGACCAGCTATACAAGACAGGTCCTTTACTGGGGTGCTCTTCCATCTCCACAATTGCACTGGGGACTAGGGTTTCCACCTCTTCCCAGGCTTTTGCTCAAAAGACCTCGTTACACCATGGCAAGACAGGTGGGGCAAAGGAGCTGTCATGCCCCTTCCTCACATAACCCTGCCCTTTACGGAGGATTACATCACAACTAAATGCTCTGTATGGGACAGGGGCAAAGAGATTGTCATGCCACTTTCTGATGTAGTCCTGCCACTTTCAGAGCATCGTGATGACATTGTGATGTTCCATCATGACATTGTTACAGCCAATACAGAAAGGGAATGGAAAAGTCCCTATGGCCTGCCCCCTTTCTGACATCCCTCTCCCTTGCCCCAATTTCTCCAAGTTAATGAGGGTAAGACAGAGAAATTGGGGATTCTCTTGAAACCTAGAGACTCTGGATCAAAACCTTGAGTCTTGGGGTGAAACCCAAAGAAGTGGTAACCTCTTGGTAAGTGTCCACTATGGTTGCTCCTTTACAGTTGCCTGGCACTCCACTGCCATCAGGATCTACAATTGGCCCTTCTTGCACTTGATCTTCTTCACTATCATGAGCTCTGCTTCACACTTCCCTCCTCATTACATGGTAGCCACAACCCTACAGCCCGAAGAGAATGGATGGAGCAGAATACTGGTGCAACAGAGCAGTTTTGTACAAACTCTGTTCTCCTGCCTCCATGTTGTCACAGGTGTGTGAGAAAGTAAAGCAGGACATGCTTCATCTTGGAATGAGGGTCTCCGGACTGTGAAGATCAAAGAGCTACAAGACCAGGTTCTGGTTCCTATTGCACTTTGATAGGTAATGTTATTGTTGCTCATCCCAATAGGGAGTTACATTCCCAGGGGTTGGGGTAGACGAGATTCCCATTTCCATAGGGTCCCATAACATTAAACAAACAAAGATTAGTGTTAAATACAAGCTTCTGGTGCTTTAAGAACACACCACATTGCCTGCATGCTGGTCCTCAAGGGCATGACTGGGCCTTGACTCCTGATGCTCTTGGACTAGACCCTTGTTGCTGTTTTCATTCTTTCACATACAACTGACAGGGAGGGGGAGAGGAAGGGGTGATGGTGTTTTCCACTGGATTACCATTTCGTTGTACCAGTCTTCCTGTTAAAGGTACAAGTCCTTTAACTTTCACTCCTCACAGAGATCCATTTAGATCTAATTTAACTTTTACTAGTTACAGATTGTGGAGTCTGTAAGCCAACACTTCTATTTTCTTCTGTGGATGATTTGCAAACAAAAGGCACAAAGTTCTGAAGCACTACTGCATGCTCAGATAACTTAATACAGTTCAAATGCTAGAAGTTCCAGTTCAAAATTTGTTTGCTTTCTTTTGGACAGCAAATTGTCTATTGAATTACATCCTCATAAAAAGCTCTTGGAAACTAAAATATCGTATCCATATAACACGTATGGCAATAGTGACGGCTTGGTCCATTGTACAGGACATTGGATGGATATTCTGGAAACCTATGTTCTGTTCCCAGTTCCATCAGTGAACTGAATCACAAGTTTGGGTAAGTTGCTTTGCTTCTGCTTACCTTCCTTTTTGTCTTGGAAAATTTTAAATGCGACTTCTTCAAAGCTGCAACTCTCGAATCTGCATGTTACCTGCCTCATGAAAGCTCCAGTGTGGCTGGAACCTCTAGAGATTATTATGTTATAAAACAATTTATAAACAATAGGTTAAAGAATAGCCTGCTTCTGCAAGCCCATTGGAGTGATTGGTTTAGCTGCTGAAATGTTACAGAATATTCAGAACCACTGCAGTTGCTTGGAGGGAGAGGAAAAGTGAAGACGACTAGACAGGATGTACAGATTTAGATACGGCTGCTTAAACATAGCTAACTAACTATATCTATATAGTAATGACCAGAGAGAATATGGTTGCTGTTCTGGTCCCGAGAGACAGAGGTGGAGACAAAGTAGTCTCCACTTGGTCCAATAAAAGATATAATTTCAACTACTTTGGCCATTTTTAGATGGGACATGCCCACCCAGGTCCACCCAGCACCCCTGGACCCTGGCACCCATCTGAAAGCAGCGTGGATGGAGGCACGCTCCCGCGAACCACTCACTACCCACCTATACCCCCGCATGGAGCAACCCAGGTTTTTCTCCGTTACTCCATGTGGGGGTATAAACTGGCAGTGTGTGGGTGAGAGCACATACTGACCACACACCCATCCTCTGCCATCTATGCCCCTCCCCTCACCAGAAGTGCACGGCTATGCACACAGACCCATTTCCCAGGCAGTTCCATTTAAAAACAACCTTTGTCTCCACCTCTAGTAATGATGTGGAAACCTTCCTATGATATGGGTGAAATCCTCCACTCTTAAATTCAATGAGAGCTAAGTCATTTGATGAAAACATGTGCAACAGTGGCAACGTAGCTCCCAGCCCACCCTGGGCCAGGCCACTGTAGTCACCACAGCCAAACATTCTGCAGTCACCACTCCCCCTGTAGCCCTGGCCTGGGGGCAGCTATAAGAGGTCCATCCATGCCATGCCATGGGAGCTGTTCACACAGGACAGGACTCTCAGACCCCTGATGCTCAGGATTGGGCCCCTGGGAAGAGCTGCCACAAAACAGCTGATGGGAGCACACTTTGGGGGGTTCCTCCATCAGTTGTTTGGTGCACACAACTGACCCACCGAATAGCTGATCAGAGGACACCAAGGAGTGTGCTCAGTCAGCCCACCAAACAGCTGAACAGGGGATCTGAAGGGGCTTGCTGGTTCAGGGAGGAGTGTGCTCTTCCAGCCCCCCCCCAATCAGCTGTTCAGCAGGCTGGCTGATCCCATTCCTCCAGACCTGATCCTGGAACCTTGCCTCATGGTGGGGCTGGAAAAAGCTCAATGAATGGGAGGTTCATATTAGTCCGGATCAGCAGCTTGGGCTACATTACTGATCTTCTCCTGACGACGCACACCATAGCAGCCAGTCAGCCAGCCACCCACCCCGAGGCAGTAGCAAGCAAACATCTGGCAGGGGCCTAACTGATGAACAGGTGAGCCCTGTGCTAATGCAGGCTACTGTCTCATTGGTTTTCATCCACTTAGGGGTGTGCACTTCGTTTTAATTATTTCAATAACGAAAATGAAATGTTCATTTTGTTTGTTATTACAATCACAAAAACAAAAATGATAATAACTAAATCAAAAATGAAATTTCATTTTTGTTATTGGTATCAGTATTGCATAAAACCAGGAAAATATATTTTTTGGTTTAGTTTGTTTTTGTCAGTGCATGTGGGGAGGCTCCGTGTGCGTGTGCGTGTGCGTGCTATAATGAGACGCAGTCTGTCCACTTCTACCACACAAACACAGTCCCTGCCCCCCCCACTGATGAAAACAAACAAAACCGAAAACAAAATCTTTGGTTTCATGCAATACCAATACCAATAATGACACTGATAACAAAAAACAAAATTTTGTTATTAACAAAAATAAGCAATGACAGTTTTTAAAAACAAAAATAACAAACAAAAACCAAACAACAACATAGATCCTGGTGCACACTTCTACCACTGACTTAAACGGATAAAGGATTGTGCTCAGTGGAGCAGATCCCATGTCCTGCACGTGGCGCGAGCGGGTAGGAGTTGCACGCATCCCTGTTACTGCGGGGTTGTGCTGCACGGATCACAAGTGCACACTGTGCGGAGGGGGTGGGGGGTTGAGATTACAGCCAATGTTTTTTCCTCAAATCAGGCTCACAGAACACACCTCTAGTGGTCCGGAGTATGCTTCAGCCCTGTGCTCATTTAGTCTCTCACTTCTCTACTCAGACTACTTGCTAATACCGACGTTACATGGAAGCCTTTTCACTAGGAGTTGAATTCAGACAATCAACACCCTTACATGCTTCCACAAAGAACCACTATATGGTAGCCTGGAAATTCAAACCACTCAGCGGTGGTGTGGAGCAGAGCAATTAATTTAAAGGTGAAAGCCAGCCACTCTGTTTTATTTCCCAAGTGATCACATCCTTATGTACAAATCAGAGTGTTGCACATTGAAAGGTAACAGATAAAAACGGAATCTACTTTCCCTGCCTCATAAATAGTTTGTGTAACAGTTGAAACAATACCATGCTGTATTTTATTTTTGTGAACTGGATTGTATTATTGTTTTTATATGTAAATCTTATTATTTAGTTGTTATTCTCTGTTGGCCATGGCGAAACCTAGTGCCTAATCAATTCATTCATTCATCTAACAATATCAATGTTTAAATTATGCCAAAACATATCGACAGGAACTACATTAACTAGAAAATGTAAATGCCCCAATGGTCAATAATAAGCCAACAAAGTCTGTGTAGCCTTTGTTGAATATTGCAAAGATAGCTTGCTTAATGCTTACTCTCCCTACAGAATGTTCTAGCTCATGCCTCATAAGAGTCTACACATAGGCGCTGGTGGTGTCAGTAGCGTTCAGCCAAATATTCTCTGAGGAGATTTCATATCTGCTCACAAATAAGCTAGTCCTTGTCTTGATCTTAATAAGTGCTCATCCTGCAAAGTCATCAGTACCCCTGGAGATTCATGAACACCACTCTCAGCCTCTTCAAGTTCACAGTTCCACCTTCGCTGCTGGCGTAGAAGTGGCTATGTAAGAGCTTCCTTGCTGGTTTCCTGACATTACTTCCACCCAATATCTGTTGGCTGAGCTCCTTGCCACTTATATTAAGAGTTGTGAGGTGTTACTAAGCTCCAGGTGCAATTTATTGCTCAAACCTGAAGAACCCTGACTCCACTTACCTGCCACGGCTGCCATGGTAGGTGGATGCCTACTTGCCATGGTTTAACCTTCCCTGGGCCAGAGACAGCACCTATGATGCACCTGTGGATATTACAGTAAGAATGTGATCTTCCAGTAGGATGCCTGCCAGCACACATGAGTCTTATTAAAGTCAATGGGATTCATAGGGTTATGCCACTTCTTATGGTTTGACCACGAGATTCCCATTTTGGCCTATGGGAGTCTCAAGGTCAAACCATGAGAGGTGACAATCCTACATACACACACTTAACTGATAAAGCACACACTATCCTACAAAGAACTGTACTACCCAAATTCATCTGCTTATGTTAACTTTACAATTCGTAAGAGCAGATCCTGCAAACTCCGCTGATGAAAGTGGTGCTAATGTAAGGAGTGGAACAACTTGTGTGAGTAAGGATGGCAGGGGGTGGGTCCATATTTTGTAGAGACCATGTTCTACCTTAATCACATGGGCTGTAACCTTCAAACAGCTTATTCTGGAACAGTCCCATTGATTTCAGTGCAAGAGTAACTAGAGGACTGCAGACCTTTAGCTGTACATTTATTTATTTTTAAAGCTGCTTAAGGATTTGGCACTACATAATTTCATTTTTCAAACACCTTATAGACCCAGTGACCCAATTTTGAGGCCCCTTCCTGAGCCAGACACTTAAGCATTTTGCTGGATCAGGGCCATTGTGAACAGGACATGTTTATACAGAGAGTGAAAGTCGCAAATATGTTCAGTGTCTTGGAATATGCATATTACAATTCCATTTATTGTGAGTCTCTGCTTATGGGGAACTCAATCCGTCAAGATGAAAGAAGATGACTTCACTACAAAAGAGTTCCCCTTGCACAGTTAGCTGAAGACATAAATCATTAAATCCAAGGGAGATTTTTTAATTTTATTTTAAGATCAAAGCAACTTTGGACTTTCATTACGTAGCCACTTCTACAGAGGAAAGAAATTGCCAACTCTTTTTCAAGGCAAATCTGAAAATATGATCCTTCATGACAATTCCAGCCTCCACACTCCCACTTTTGGCTCCTTGTACAGTACTCTTGGACTGTTTCCAACCTCATGTCGGATCTGCTGCACCAAAAGTCAGTATTCCAACTCAAATGCTAAAGGTGTGTTTCAAAGATTTTCAAAGAGTAGGATGCTTTATAATAGACCACTTAGGAGACAATATGGAACAGGAAGGGGCTTTTCCATTTATTTTTTAACAGTTTCTTAAATGTACTTTCTTGTAATTGCAGACACAATCATTTCCATATGTTTGGAAGGGACATGTGCTGCAGTTTCAAAAACATATTTGCAGAGACTTATTTTAATCTAACAATTGTAATGACAGAGAACCACAGAGTTGTCTAACATCACAGTTTTGGGGCTCCATAAGCCTTGAGGGGTGTGTGTGTCTTGCAACAGAAGCATCCTAATGGCATGCATTACCAAACCCTCAACTGCACAAACTGAAACATTCATGTGCATTTGAACTGCTAGCAAGGGCTCTGTGAGGAGTATGCAAAGTGTCTCTTTAAGATTAACTTTTTTATTAAGTTCGAACTATAGAAAAAGGAGAAAAATCAATTCCTTACAGCATCTTCAAAAATATAATACTAGATAATATTGAATGTTCTTGATCATCTATTCTCATAAACAAACAAAAAATGAGTGACACATCGTGAAGAGGAGCAAGTCACTCACAGTGAAGCGAGTAAGAAAATAGGTGATAATGTTGTGATGTATTCCCTGCTGTTCACCCCAGCCCATGGCCATAATCCAGTCAAAGATGTGCTCAAGTAGTCAGGCAATAAGCTCCTGCATAGGAATTAATGGGACTCCAGGAGCCAGGGGAAAGCCAAATTTATTGTTTAACCACGAGGAGGGGGTTGTCTGGGCAATGACAGCTCCCTTGCTCCCTCATTGGCCATCCTGCTGGCAGGGACGAGATTCATGGGACAGGGACAGCAGGTCAAGCCTCTGTCACAGGGGGAGGTGCAATGCAGGATGGCACTGAGGTGCCACAGCTGGGCTAGCCTCCAGGACTTAGAAACCAAGGGACTGAGTTGGGCCGGCTGGTCTGGGTGTGGCTTGGACAGCCCTAAGCCTAGACGAAGCCTGCTGACTGAGAAGGTGAAATGGGCAGCTGTAGGGATGGGCGAACAGATCGCAGTTCAGGTTTGGCCGTTCGGTTCGACTGCGTTCGGTTCGTCCGTTCGGCTGCGTTTGGTCCGGCCATTGGGTTCGGCCGTTGGGTTAGTTCACCGGGTTCAGGTTTGGCCGTTCGGTTTGGCCGTTTGGGAAATGTTATAGGTGAGGGTTTTTTGTTTTTTATGTTTTTTTGGTTTTTATTGGGTTTTATATGGTTTTCTTTTGTTTTTTATTTGGTTTTTTTGTTTTTATATGGGTTTTTTAAATTATTTTTTAATCTAATATTATATCTATCTATCTACACTAAATCTAACT
>QEPC01012378.1:133289-145017 GCA_003113815.1 Sphenodon punctatus
AGCCTCTCCACCCCTGGTGCCTGTACGTCTGCTCCTCAGTGACTAGTACTACCCCTCCCTGTCACCTTACAGTGAACCTTATTTTGCCACCCGAACGCGATCCAAACTGTTCGGCCATTTCGCCGTTCTGTTCTGTTCAGTATGTTCATGTTCACGTTCAGTCGTCCAAACAGGCCGAGTTCGGTCTGAACTCCGAACTTCCGAACCGCGTTCGCTCATCCCTAGGCATCTGAGAGAGGCAGGAACTAGAGATGACTCAGCCTCTAAGTTGGTTGCAGAAGGAACTGTGCCTGGCCAGAAAAGCACAGGGAAAGGCTCTACTTGTGGGCTATAAGGGGCAATGGACCCAGTAGCTGGAACCTGACTATGGGGTTTGATACCTGGCCGGCAGGTAGGTCCTAGGGTAGGAACTCCCTTAGGTCCTAGCCAGGCAGAACCCAAGAGAGAGGCACCCAGGGCCCCTGTACACGGGGCTGTGGCAATTAAAGGCATTAGCAGAGATTCCACATGGGCCTGGGTCTTTGAGCCTAGAGCCTGAAGGTGCTTACCACAGGACCCAGTGCCCTGTTACACCCTCATTTACCTTGTCAATGTCAAAGAGTTGTTTAGTACACCCCTGAGCACACAGATATGGTTTGTATGCCTCTAAGCACATTGTTTAATTATTTAAATTTCTAGCCCACCCTTCGCCTACAGCTCAAGATGACTCAATATTACAACTACAATTGTTAGCACAAAAGATATTACTATTAGGGATCAACACAATATCTTACATATTCAACCCTACAATAACCTGGGGCAATGATCATGTTTAATTATTATTTACTTAGGGCAGGTCTTATTCTGCAAAGTGTTACTCATGAGAGTTGTCCTTACTTGTGGGAGAAATCATAGCCACAATTTTACAGTACCATGCCCTAAGGATGTGGATCCTCCAGTTAGCCAATGGAAGTTGAACTATTGCCTTCATTGGGTTGAAATTAGAGCTGAAGTGAGAATCTTTTTTTTTTTTCCCCTCATGAGAAACCCATGAGATTTTGTGCCAGGGGCCAAGATCTTGTCAAGATTTCAACCCCAGTATGAAGTCTCATGAGATTTCAGAAAAACAAAGGAAGAACTGTGCATGTGCAAACTAGTAGTTGTGGAACTCCCTCCCCCTGGAGGTCTGAGGCCCTTTTCAAATGGGCCGGCGGTGTGGGGGGAATGGAGGGGTGTCACGCTGGGTGGTGCATGGGGGTGTGTTTCCATGGACCCTCACCCACCTCCACACATTTCCATAAATGGAGCATCGGGCATTGGTAACCATTGCTCTGTGCATGGATGATGAGTGGTGATGGGGAGGTGGTTGGAGTGCAAGAGCGCACACACATGCACCCACAGCATTCCCATGGGTACCCACCCATCGCCCCCTCATCTGCCAGAGTGTTTGCACGGGCAACCCCCACATGTGTACGGGGGGTGGTGGTGGCATCTGTAAAACAACCTGAGCATCTTTTTGAAACAGTATAAAAAACTTTTCTTTTTAATAAAGCATTTGGCAGACAGGGATAGGAATTAGGTGGCAGGTCGTTAGGGGATTTGGGTTGGTGAGGGAGGGTATTTTGTTTCTAATGGTCAAGTGTATTTTAAAGTTTTAAACTGTATTTTATGTTTGTTGAAAGCCACCCTGATCCTTCTGGGAAAAATAGGATAAAAACTTGAATAAAATTAAATGGTTTCTGATGACATTCTGCGCATGCATACCCCTTCCCCAAAATGGTGCTGGCAGCATCACCACCATTTTGAGAAAGGGCAGCCGGGCTGGGCATTCACAAAATGGCCACCATGCATGTGCAGAAAGGCTGTCCTTTTCCAAAATGGTGGTGACGCTGCTGGAAAAAAGAGTTGCACGTGTGCAGAATGGCTGTGGTGTCCATTTCATGCAGGTGCCGTGATTTTTTAATTTTCTTGAGAATCTCAAGAATGGTGTTGAGAACGGTTGATTCTTGACTCGTACTCGATCGGGAAAATCTCACCAAGAGCCCAATTCTCACCGAGAATCTCAAGACTGAGTTTCAGCCTTATACAAGATTGAACCCTAAATTTATTAAGGGCACCAGATTTCATAAATAAAGAAGATAGGCTTTCAGCACCACAGATGGCAGGGGTCATATTGGCACTAACAATATCACCAGCAAAGATGTCTTCCCTGATACTTTTGGAGTTTTGATTTGTTTGAATAATGCCAAACAGTTTGACTCACTGAGTATCACATTGCTTTTGCAGTGCCTTTAATTAAACTTCTGTGATCTGCTAGCAAACTCAAATTCTGTTTTCGTAATCAAGACAGTAGTAATTATTTAGAAATTTATGGAAATTGCTAACATGTGCACATCACAGCAATTAGTCATACCATTCATAGTCCATTAATATTAAACTATTGAGCATAAACAATGAGGGTACCCATTGACATCACTTTGTACATTAAAGCTCATAACTTTATGCTGGTAAATTAACTACATGGACAACATAATCCATCAGGATGCCACCAGCATTAGTTCCTTGCATGGGCAAAAGTCCAAGTGAAGTGAATGGGACTTGTGTACATGCAAAATGTTAGCACTGGTGCAATCCATCCAGAACATTACATTGTTAAGCCTGTTAACAATTAGGCACATGGTATAAAACCCAGCAGCCAATTTTAAAGATGTAGCCAAGTACAATTTATAGTTGAGTATCTTTGGCTGTCACAAAACAGGTCTTTTGCTCAGTATACTAAGACAGAGCAGAAAGAGAGCCACTGCTTTATTGAGGGAGCAAGGCTTGCAACCATGTGTAAAATCAGTATGTAATACAGGCTACCAATGAAATATTTACTCTATCATGAGCAACTTTTTCCTCAGAAAGGAACAAGTCTTCTTAAAAAACAATAATTCATATGGAATGTTCTATGTCTACCCAATATACGTTTGCCTGGTACAAAGAAGCCCCAGTCTCCCCAAGCTAGTTAGAGCACTAGGGAATTGTGGGTGCCTTCTTCTATTCATTATCAATGTGAGCGGAACCATTGTCTTTAATGGATGGAGGATTGTGTATGTGTATTTATGTGTGTGTAGGATAAAAATGTGGAGGCATTTGTTCTCTCTTATTATTATAAACTGGGTGCTGGTTGGTTTGAGCAATAGTGTCTTTTCTGAAGTTACTAGCTTCTGTACCTTAGGACTGCATACATACATCTTCCCATCGACCACACAACAACATTGCATAGATGAAGTATTAAGCAGTTGTTGGCTCGTGTATTTACCATGGTTTTGAGGGGTGAAGCAAGCTGGAAAAGAATCAGTAGATCATGCTAAAGTTATCTGATATTTATTTATTTAGGAAATTTGTATCCCGTCCCTCCTGCCATAGGCAGCCTGGGGCGGCTAACAATAATAATTAAAATATTTTCACTAAACAATAATAAAAAACACAAAAACCCCACTGCACCCTCCCCAATCCCCCACCTCCATCCACCCTCTCCCTCGCCAAACACCTGACGGAACAGCCAGGTCTTACAATTCCTATGAAAAGTTGGGAGGTCTGGGGCCAGACGGACCCCCACTGGGAGGGAATTCCAGAGGCGTGGTGTGGCCACTGAGAACACTGAATCTTGCGTGACCCACGGGAAACCTTCAACAAGGTGTCCCTGGACGACTGCAGAGGCAGGTCTAGAACGAGGGGAGTGAGGCGATCTCGCAAGTAGGCAGGGTCCAAGCCATGTAGGGCTTTATAGATTAAGACCAACACTTTGAATCGAACCCAGAAGACTATAGGCAGCCAGTGCAGAGATTGGAGCACTGGTGTAATATGCTCCCGGAGACCGAGACTGACCAAGAGCCAGGCCACCGCATTCTGCACCAGCTGCAGCTTCTGACCCATCACCATAGGTAGCCCCACGTAGAGCTATCTATGCATATATTGTGTTCATGAGGACAAAGCGGAAGTGTAGTAGCTGTGTTGGATATAAAGTCTCATTTAATTTTACCCATGCCTCCTTAAGATGGCTCGAAATGTTCAGCAATATAAAATTTCAGCGGAACATTCAGTCTTGAATGGTTTTGAAATGGCACAATTATTAACATTTTTAGATCTCCAGCCCATGTAATGAGAAACACTGGCCACAATCTCAAAACCCCTCCATGCAGGGTCTGTGCAGCACAATGTAATCTCAATGGTTGCACGGGGTGGGTGTGTGCAGGTTGCGAGCAGTGCATGAAACGCATGGAATCAGCCTCACCAATCATGGATAAATGAAATTTATAAGTTTGAAATATTTGCCAAAGCAAAATTGTGATAAAATTGTGACAAATTACTTTAAGATTTCCAAAGCATTTTGAAATGTTGAAAACGTCTGCAGAATTTTTTTTAAACAGTCCCAGTGTATCTGGCATATCAACCAACCAGAGGAAGTGGGATATCCTACCTGATTTTATATTTTACTTTGTTACAATTATTCGTTTCCTGTATTAATTGTTGCAGTGCAGACACACTTAGGGCGTCTTCAGACAAAACAAAGATCGGGGTCAAAACCACTAAGCACGTGTTTGGCCGTTGTGTGTAAGCACCATAACAATCCCAACACCAATTTGGCCACCTGCTGAACACACGATGTGAACACCATTGCATCACAAGAACAATTTGCGTGTTCCAGCTGAACACATGACCAATTGTGTCTTATGATATTGCATGGCGTGTTAGCAGGTACAACACAGGGAATGAGGTGGCAGTGCTTGCGTGCTGAGATCGGGTGGTGAGCAAAACACCAATTTGCCCCAAGATGGGCTGTGTGTCTAAGTAGCGCCACATGGTGAACACAAGGGCAAACCAGTGTTCATATGAAGGGCAAAACACACAGACACCAGTTGACATTATGTCTAAAGACAGCTTTAGTTTTAGCTTAGTGAGCCATTAATAGAGATAATCTGAAGTAGGTGTTTGGTTAAAGGCAGTCAAGTCTTGCATAACATGCTATATATCTGGAGCTAATGAAGCTAACAACAGCAGTTTACCATATGCTAAACCATATGGAATGAGCATATGGAATGGGCACCTTTAATCCATCACCTGCCCTTTCCTTGATAACATTTTTTTGCCACTGTTACTACTAGGGATGGGTGAACAGAACCGAGTTCGGAAATTCAGTTTGGTTCAGTTCGGAAATTCGGTTCGGTCAACCGAACTATTTGAGTTCGGTCCGAACTCCAAACTTCCGAACAAAGTTCAGAAATTCAAACCCCATTGAACTAAATGGAATATTATCTTTTAGGTATGGGCTAACAGAACCAAGTTCGGAAATTCGGTTCAGTTTGAAAATAGAGTTGGGTTCGGTTGACCAAAACTGGTCGAGTTCAGTCAAAACTCAGAACTTCCGAACTGCGTTCGCCCATTCCTGGTTGCTACCATGTCTGCTCAGTCCAGTTTGCCAAACTGAAGGCTAATCTTCCAAGACTGTCATAAACTTTTACTAATATATAGCAAGCTTAAATTTAAAATCCACACCTTTTACAGAACCAGAGCAACTATTAAAATCCATAATGCAATGACATTAAGCACTGTAAAATTCTGATCAGCTTGTACTGTGCAAGTTACAATTCAGAGAATTTCCAGTAACTGTTTGTAAGTATTTTATAGCACAATCAATTGTTAGACAATATATAGATCACATCAATAACAGATCAAATGTGATGCTTATGGAGAGTAGAATAATGACAAAACCTGACAAGACGGAGGGCTCAGGGTACAACTATAATGGAACCTCGTGCTCAGGAAGTCTTCCAAAACTACAACTGTTTTCTTAATATATATTAAAATATGAGCTAAATAATAATTACAAGTCACATGTAGAATAAAGCTCCAGCACAAACTCCAGAATTTGATTTCAAAACTTGTGACAGGGCAATGAAAGGTCGAAGAACTCAGCTACCAGGATGTATCGGACCCCTCCCCCCCATCACTTGACTGCCCTGCTATTGACACTGTTTGACCTTTTATACTACTTAGACAGTTTAAATGTGTCAGGGGTGGGCAAAACCCCCAACCCCAAGAGTAGCATACCAAAATCTTCATATGGCTGACAGACTTCTATAGGACAACACATGTGCTTGTGTGCATATCCCTTTAAAAACATCTCCCAGTCTGTGTCTCACCTGTCCTCACCTCTCCTGCATTGGGAATGGATGGTTAAGTTGTTCCTCTGTGGTCCTGGCTTCTGAGATTCTGACACGCAGATGCTGTCAAGAATTAAGGCCTGTACCTGGCCTTTATAGGTGTTTTTAGATGGATGCAGAGGCAGGCTGCCTGTGGAGCTGCTCCAGGGGTGCACCCCTATGTCTGCCCACCTCCAACCCTGCCTAGGTCCACCTTAAATGGACACAGCAGATATCTCTGGCTGTGGTTTGCCTGTGTGGTGCCCCTCTACACACACACACACCATAGAAGTATGCACACACACCAATTACCCAACACTCTAGGTTGGTGCCCACAATGCTATAGTGTTGCCAGGGCAACAGCCAGTCGGGAGTGGAGCTGCAGCATGGCTCTGATGGGTAGCAGCTCCATTCCAAGCTGGGTCCCCAGCCTTGGTCGGTCCACTCCTCTAGTGGTGCTCTGGGATGTTCAGGAGTACCACCAGCAAGGCTACCCCAGAGCAGGCTCAGGTTTTGCCACTTCAACATCTGGCAGTCTGCCTTAGATCGATCAAACAAGTCCAGGAGTGAAGCTGCCTTCCATCCCTTTAAACCCTATGACTCATGTTAATCCCTGTATCACAAGCATTAAAAATCAGAACCACAGGTGTAAACTACTTTACTGGTGTAAAAGTTTCATTGACTATGTTTAATTCATGGCAGCTGAAGATCTGGCCCCAAGTGTGAAATCAAACACAAATTGTCTACAACAGCAAACTATGGCAGAACAGTGATCTGGATTCAAGATGCAACAATTGTTCACATAGACAGAGTTCTAGGGAGGCTGCCTCCAAGCATAAAGTTTCTTGACATTTATGTACCAGGCTGAACATACGTAAACAGAAAGAGAAGTAACAGAACAGTCACTTAGATTAATTCAGGCGCTTGAGGGATTGCTTTTCAGGGGCAGATTGAAATAATTTAAAATGCTGAAAGAACCATAGCTGTTTTCAAATAAGTGAAGGTTGTCAACACTAGCAATAGTAGGGAAGTTGTTTAATGTGGCCTAAGGAGATTGATACAAGGAGCAATGGGACAAAATTAAGGACAAAATGGGACAAAATTAAGGAATGTCTCTCAAGGGAAATCAAGGAAACCCTGATGCCAGCCAGAATACTTTAAAATTAGATTGGACCAGCACGATATACTCATGGAAACAATTCTTCAGGAGGAGGAAGAGGATAGACAACATAACCCAAGGAGACTGTTCCTTTCCAAATCTCTTTGCTTCATTTGGCCACAAATATCCAACTTTCTTCATGGCTTACCTCACAGGGAATTTATGTCTGGACCAGTATAGCCTTTTCTCTCTTTTCTTTCACATGGGTCACCAGCCATATCTACAAAGTTGCTATGCATAGTGTAACATGATAGCATGACACATAATATAACACAACATGAACAAAGCAGCTTTGTGGCTTCAGGAAGTCAATAGCTGTTTTCAGAAGAGCAAGTCAATGAGGGGAAAGGGTGTCCGTGGCCACCAAATGCCACCACTGAGTACCCACACAGGTGGAGTGCATGGGGACCAAATCAAAAGGGCTGTTCCCAGAATAGCTACCATGGCCACGGAGGCAGCGGCCACACATTTGGCTTGCTCCCCATGGCTCACTCCGGATTTGCAGGCATTGCTCCATGAGTGGCTGAGAGTGGGTGCTCCATGGCCGAAGGGGCATGCACCCAGCTGCTCCACCTTCAGATGGGTGGTCTTATCCATGGCTCATGGGTGGCCATAAGGGGTAGCATCTCATCTGAAAAACACCCAATGTGACAAGGAACAATTTCTTTTCCATATAGTCTCTTGTCTGCTATAATTCTTTATTTTCTCTGTCTGGTCCATACCTTGTATATACTGATTTTTAATTGTGCTTCATAAAAGGTCAGAACCAACAATGAGAAATGGAGATAAAAGGGTCCACATTTCTTTATAAGCCGCCTTCTAACAAAAACAGAATTTTGGCCTGTTGGAACATGGAATCATAGAACTGAATGGGTGGAAAGGAACTTGTGGGTCATCTAGCTCAACCCCTTGCAGTGAGGCACGTTTCATTGTATCTGAATCATCCCTGAGAGAGAGAGAGAGAGAGAGAGAGAGAGAGAGACACTTTTCTAGTTTCTTTTTAAAAACTACAGTGAATGAGAGTCCACATCTGCCCTAGGTAGTGTGTGCCCTCTGCCATCCTTACAGTTAATATAATCATACATTTTATTTTTATAGCATATACCCCACCCCTGCCAAGTGGTACTTGGAGCACTTCAAAAAACAAAAACATAACAAAACAATATACACTCCATTTAAAGTATTAAAACAAGTTTAACGCAATTTAAAAGGGGACGGCAAAGAGAGACTAGAATACATGTTAAAGGGAATAAGCATATGGTGAATAAATAAGTCTTCATGGGCCTTTTTAGATGGGAGCACTTTCTCCTGTCTCTTAAAACTGTGGTTCTGGGAGACCCCCACAGGGGACGCTTAGACACACCTCCGAATCGAGAATCATTACTAAAATCTCGGGGCAATCTCAGTAACAGTTCAAGATCTCACTTGAGAATTTCTCTATTTACCATTTACTGTGATTTACCGCAATTTACAGTGTACCACTTACCATATACCATGTTCATTCCAGTAATGTGCATGCACAAAATGGTCACCATAGCTGGTCTGTGCATGAGCATCCCTCTTCCAAGATGGCACCGGCAGCACCGTTGCCATTTTGAAAAGGGCAGCTATTTTGTGCATGTGCATTACCAGGATGAACATGGTAAATAGGTATATGGTATACAGTAAATCACAGTAAATGGTAAGTGCTAAAAAAAAGGGGGGGGGAATTCAACCAAGAAGGTGTTGAGAACCTGGGTTTTTCTCTATTATTGATTCTCACTAAAATGAGCTAAGAACCGTGATTATCAGTGAGAATCAAGAAAAAAAATTGAGAGTGAGTTTCAGTCTTATTCCGGCCCGCTTCCTCTATGCTAGGATGTGACAAGGTACAGGCGCGACAGCACGAGCGAACTATAGAGCGAGGGCGCGGGCACGTGAAAGAGAGCGAAACCAGAACGAAAGCATCCTGATTCCTGGTTCTTCAGATCTTATCCCAAACTCATTGCTCCATGTTTGTTGTTTGACAACTTACCCACTTGCTTCCTTAACTTCAGGAGCCGTTCCGGTCAGCTTCCCACCTGTAAAATAATGTATATTGGGGTGCACTCTGTATGTGTACATAAATTAAACCCAGCTATCCTTTTCAAACCAATTCCTGGCTCTTCAACCAACCTTATTTCTTATCCATAACATATTGCTCCATGTTGGTGTGTTTGACAACTTACCCAATTGCTTTCTTAACTTCTTCAGGAACCGTTCTGGTTGGCCTCCCACCTGAAAATTAATAATGTCTATTGGGGTGCTCTGTGCATGTGTACATACATTATACCCACCTACCTTTATTAGAACCCTGATTCCTGGCTCTTCAGGTCTTATCCATAAACGTATTGCTCCATGTTGGTGTATGACAACTTACCCACTCGCTTTCTTATCTTCTTCAGGAGCCGTTCTGGTCAGCCTCCCATCTGTAAATTAATAATNCCCTTTTGTCTTATAGTGTGATTCCTAGTTACCTTGTGCTCCTTGTTAAGAACCTTGATTCTGTTTATTTCCTTGTAGGAATACTTATAGTATCTAGCTTGTGCTTGTTTCCCCTTATAATCTCTTATCCCGTTATAGTATCTTGTTTCATGCTTTGTTCCTCATTCCTTAGTTCTTTATTTAGGCTTCATCTGTTATTTAGTGTATACATCTTGCCCCCCATTATTCTTCATCTAGTACCTGGTCTTCTCTTAATATAGCCTTTGGTTTCTTAAGGCTTCTGCTATTGTATGTGGGGTCCTTTTCATAGTTCCTTAACTCCTCTGCTTCTTATTGGCCCTATGTCATATCTCTGAAACTCCTTCTAGCTCTTCATCCTCCTTAGTACCCTGTTCCCTTTTCTTCCTTACCTCTACCTCCTCCAGATTATACTTCATAGTTCTGTGTCCCTTAGCTCTTGCTCCTAATTTCTCTTTCAGACTTCTGGCTCTTGGCTTGTGTTGTCCTGAGTGCCTGGTGTTCTGAGTTCCTTCCTTGGTCAAAATCCTTGCTTCCCTAATAGACTCTGTGTCACTCTGTTCCCAAAGGGTTTCCTGGCTCCAGCTCTCTACCCGTTTCTACCTTTCTTTCTTGTTCTCTCCCTTTCTTCTGACTTGTTCAGGGTTTGGAAACCGTGTCTGAGTTCTAAGCCCAATGAGGAGCTATTGGCTGTCCCTTAGGGGAATGCGCCAGCTGGAACACCCCAAGGGCTATATATTAAAAGGGGGTGGGCTATGATGAAGCCAGACACCCTACAGAGCAGAGTGACATTGCAGCACTCTGTAGGAGTCGGGGCCTCCTGTTGAAAGGAAGCCTGACGTGGCTTGAGCAGAGAGTGTGCCTGACTTGGCCTAGGGTCAACTGAGCTCAGTTAGGAGCTCCTCATGCTACATTCTGGAAGTTCCTAACTCCTGTTAGATTTCCTAATTGTTTTTCCTTAGCCTGACCCTTGCAAGGCTCTTCTAAGTATGTCTCTGTGGACAACATTTGCTTAAGGCAGCCAATTATTCTTTTCTTGGGGTATCTGCTCCAGCTCCTGCTTGGTGATTTTCAACACCAGCTCACAGCTCTTGTCATTAAGACTGGGCTGTCTTTGAACAATCCCTCTATAGCTGCTCTCTCTCTCCCTCTCAATTCCTGTTTAAATCTATTTGCAGGGGACCTTTTTTTCAGATCGTTGGCTTAAGGCCTCAGAAGGATCCTTTACGCTAAAAACCTTACGGTCCCAACATGATCCCCCCTGACTGGATCTTATCCCTAACATTGTTCTATGTTGGTGTGCGACAACTTACCCACTCGCTTCCTCAGGAGTCGGAAAGGTCAGCCTCCCACCTGTAAATTAATAGTGTATTTTGGGGTGCACTGTGTATGTGTACATAAATTATACCCACCTATCCTTTTAGGACCCCAATTCCTGACTATCTAGTCAAACTGTCAGTCAGTTGACTTTTCGTCTTCTCAGAGAACCACGAAACGCGGTTGCATATGGAGCCGCATATATTTCTCCAACTCAGGGACAGTGCTAAAATATCTCCTCTGGCCTTTATACAAAAGGAAAAATGGTCTGGAAAGCAAATTTGAGCTGGAATTCCAGCTTTCCTAAATGTGCCGAAATGCTCAAATCATTGGTTTCTCTAGTCAAATCCTGGAAAAAGGCTATTATATTACTTTCAAACAACAGATCCTTCTGGATTCTAGCTGCTCTCAAGACAGACTCTCTATTTTGAAATCAAAGGCACTTTACAATGATAGCTCTAGGCTTTTCATTAATCTGTGGCTTGGCTCAGAGTTCCCTGTGATCTTTTTCAGGTTAGATGTTATGGATGTCAGCATTGTTAGGAAAGGCTTCCTTTAGGATTTTAGAGATCAGATCCATAGTACGAGTAGGTTCTATCTCTTC
>QEPC01012378.1:148429-158670 GCA_003113815.1 Sphenodon punctatus
CTGCTCACCTCTGTCTCCCTCGCTAGGCTGTCGCAGGTGCTGGAGTCTGCCGTGACCTGTGCGGGAATCAGGAGGGGTGGGTGGGGGTCAGATGACTGTGTTCCCCGGCAGCCCCCGGGCCCCAGTTCCATGGTCCAGGATGTTGGGAGGTTTCTGAGGGTGGCCCCATGGCCTGTGTCCCCCCTTCCCCCCCTCGGGCCTTCCCCCCGGTCCCTGTCCCATTCCACCCACTTGCTCACCCACAATGTCGGTCTCGGAGCCCTCCGAGGCTGGCCCCTTGGTGTTGCTGAGGTCCCCCTGTGTCCACTGGCCTCGGATCCTCCCATTATGGATATCAGCTGGAGGCTATCTGGGCTGATGCATGAGGGGGGCCTACTGGTCCCCGAGGTCCTGGGGTGGTCCTCTTGGGGGGGCAGGGCTCCTGGAGCTGGTGCCTTCAGTGGAGGTGGTGAGGGGAGAGAGTACCTCGGCTTGTTCCCTGCCCTGGACCTCAGCACTCCCCACGAGGCGACTATGGAGCCCTTCTTGTGCGGGATGTGGTCCAGGACATCATAGTAAGGGGCGCTCCGGGCTCCGTGCCTGGACCGCTTGTTGTTATGCTTGATGGCCTTGTACCCCCTTCTTGAGCTCCTTCGCCTTGGATTGGCACTGTGCCACTGTCCTGTGGTGCCCCGCTGCCTCCATGTCCCACATGATCTCCTTGTAGATGTGCTTGTTGTGCTGGTTCACGGCTAGCTCCAGCTGGTGCTCCAGGATCCCCCAGATCCTAATGAATTCCTGGGTTTCCCTGTGCCCCCATTACCCCCCTCGGTGGTATGGCCTTCTCCCAGGGGCACCCTCCAGGTTGCAGTCTTCTCCCTCCTCCTCCTGGTCCTCCTCTGCATGCCCTCCAGCCCTCTCCTCCGGGGGATCGGGTTCCCGGGCCCATTTCCATGTCTGTGGGTCATAAGGGGGGAGCGGTTGGTTGCCGGATTGCCACAGCCCCGCATCCCTCCTGCTTTCCCCCCATCTGCTGGGCCATCCACCCCCTTGGTGCCCCTGGGCCGCTGCCCCCCCTTCAGTCCCCTTTACCCATTTCCAGGGTGCCTCGCCCCCTGGTCCGGTTGCAGGCACTGGGATGGCCCATTCTGGCTGGTGCTGCTGCTCTCCCCCCAATGCCTCCATATGTAGCATGACCATCTCCTCCACCTGCCCCTCCTCCCTTGCTCTCTTGCCCTCCGCTTTCCTCTCCCTTCTGCCTCGGCTTCATCCCGCCATGTCCCCCTGCTGCTGTGTGCCTTTTAAATCTCCCTCCCCGGCCTGTGTTTTTGCTCATTGCCTGTCAGCAACACTGAATGCTTTGTCCCCGGCTGGCAACCATTTTGCTTGATTCTGGCTGTTGGTTGCTATTCAGACATTACTTTTTGTTGTTTCCCGGTGGGAATTGCTTTGACCATGCTTTCGGACATGGTCCGGGATGGAGCTCTGGAAGGGTGGTTGATTATGACCCCTGCTGGGGACTGATTGTGGTGAACATCTGGTTCCTGCGAAACAGACATTCAGGGCGCTTTGCACCACCAAGGGATTGACCATGGTTCACTGTGGTTGACTGTGATCTCATAACATTTGAAAATACGCATGGTCAAAGAGATTCCCACCTGGAAACCGCAAAAAGTAACAACTGAATGGCAACCACCAGGCGGGAGCAAACAAAATGATCCCCAGCCATGGCGAAAGCACGCAGCGTCACTGCCTGGCAATGAGCAACAACACAGATCACAGGGGGAGATTTAAAGGGCACAAAGCAGCAGGGGAACGGGGCGGGATGGAGCAAGGTGAAAGGGAGAGGAGAGTGGAGGGCAAGCGAGGAAGTGAGGAGGAGGAGGACGGGGGATGCTGGTGGTGCTGGAGGCAGTGCTGGAGGAGCAGCAGCGGGGGGAGGGAGGCGAGGGGACAGGGGGCACCACATGATGTAAGACACATACATGGGTGTACGCAACCAAATGCTTCACAGCATGCCTAGCCATATTGGGAAGGGTCCGGGTGATCGCCTCGGGCGAGGCGTGATGACAGGTGGGACGTGCCAAGGGGAGGGGAGTCATGCTCATGCCCCGGCAACACTAGTGAGATGCCTTGCCAGGGCAGCAACTTGGCACAGCGGGACACCCTCGGGTTCTCTGAAATCACATAGAGTACTATGGGTCCTGGTGAGCGCTGGGGCACGGGGAATGCCAAAGCGGCTCCATCGATCGCACAGGTGCTGTGGAGGACACAGCAGGCACCGATCACAAGGACCAAGGTCTCCACAGTGAAGTCCAGCCCACCAGCAAGGCACCCCCAGTGCTGCTCGAGGGCACCGAAGGCCCTCATAACCATGGTTCTCGAGGTGCTGAGCCAGGAGTTGAACAGCGCCTCCACTGTGTGCACCTGCAGTGCTCCCGGGATGGCTGTGCGGTCCGCAGCTGCTTGCCTGTTGTCATCACTTCCCTGTTATCAGTGGTAGCTGTATTGTCTGTGTGCTCGGTTCCTCCAGCTGTGCAGTGTCCACTCCCCATGCATTGCTCACTAGCCATCCTATGTTGCAGCCTGCAGGCTTATCGTGTGTCCTTGGAGATCCCCTGCTTTCCTCCCCAGCCCACATGGGAATGTGGGGTCCTTCACTCCTTGCTGTTCAGACCCTCTGCCTGCTGGACCATGGCCGAGTGTGCTGCCCCAGGGCTCCCGCACCCTGCATCGCCAAGTGCCCCTGATAGCTGGACCTTCTGCGAGACCATGGCCCTCTGTGACCTGTGGCATTCCCCGGCTGTGCAACTGCTCCTGTGCTGCCCGGATACCCTCTCTGGTGCCTATGCGAGTGTGAGCTCCAGGCTTCACTACTTTGGCTATGAGGCCAGCGCTCATGAGTGCCGGCTCTACGCAGAGGCACTTGGCCTCTGTTCCTTTCCTGATAGGCGAGTTCCTGAGGTTCGGTGTTCGCATGTGGCATGGTCCCCGGCAGAGACTGTGTCTGCCCTCTCAGTGTGTGGCCAGGCCGGGTTCATGACCTGTTTGGAGGAGGGGGGCCCTGCCCTGGCTGTGTCCTTCTTTGACTGCATCCACGGGGTGCGTGGCTACCAGCGCTCACGTGCTGTGGCTTATCACCGCCTGTTGGAGCTTGGGCACCTGCCATGGCCCCCTGCTGCTGACTATGCCTTGCCGGAGCCCACCAGACTGGAGATTGTGATGCTGGCTGCTGTCCGGTACCGTGCGGATGTTCAGGCGGGGGTTCACCGTGGCGGATCCATTTGAGGTCTACTGCCTCATGGCCCACCACATGATGGGGCTGGGCTACCACTGGGGCATGCTTCAGTGGCCCGCTACGTGCATCTGGTGGGCCTGCCTGTCCTGGACCCTTCCTGACCCTCTGAAGCTGACTGTGAGGCCCCCTGTGTCTTTGGTGTCATGGATGTGTGCCCCACCATGTGCTCCCTGCACCTCCCCCTGCTGGCTCTGGGCACTGGCTGCTCCCTCCTTGCCATTCCGGCTGCACGGCTGCTCTGGCTGGTTTGCTTGCTTCTGTTCCGCTTGCCTGAGGTGATGTGCCCCCTCCATGGACACCCACCCCCCTTTGGCTGATTCCTGCTGCCTGACCCCGCTACTGGCCCTCCTCATGGTGTTGTCATCCTTTGGCTGGCCACCCACTCACCTGTGTCCATGACCTGCCACCCCCCTTGCCCCCTTGGTGCCTCAGTGACTGTGCGGGTGTGGGACCCCTGGACAGCGCCTTCCTGCTGCCTCCAGAGGGAGGGCTGCTAGAGCTGCATGCCAGTTCCAGCTTGCCTCCATCCCTGGCCGTGCCTTTTCATCAGCGCGTGGGATCCCTGCCATCTGGACCTGCCTCGGACCACTCCAGTGCTTTCCCCGGCTCAGTTGCCCCCCTCCTGTGACTGTGCTCCATCCCTTTGGGGACCGCTGTGATTTGGGGTGTCTGTGTTGCTGTTGGGTGTCCAGTGCTGTCACAGTGGGGTTGTGTGTACCTGTCACCAAGTCCTGGTCTGATCCCAGCCTGGTCCCCTCCACTTCCTTGGCCCTGGGCTCCCCTACCCCCCCCCCCCCCAGCCATGGTGCTGTGTGTGTTGGCCTTTCCTATATGCTCCCCCCTTCTCATTTGGGTGTGTTTGCACCTGAGCATGTGTTTGTGTTTTGTGTTCTGCTGTGTCTGTGGCTTCCCTGTGCCTGTTGTGTGTGCCGCCTCCACCGCTCTTCTCCCTCCTCCCCTTCCCTTTTCCCTTGTGTGGGTGTTGGCGCTTTTGGTTTCCTTTGCCCTCTGTTGGCCATGTCTGCCTCCTGCCCCACCCCGGTGTCTTCTGGGTGTTCTGACCACAGTCTGGAATGGGTGTAATATCTATTGTGCTGCCCCGGTCCGTGGTACATCCGTCCGTTTCTTTGCCATGGTCTCTCTCCTGTCACATCTGTTCAGGGCTTTCCTGGACCATGGGAGGGGGTTGGGTAGTTTGCCATGGTTGGGAATCCACTGTGGTGCCTCGGGAGTGCGTAACATCTGAAATTACCCAATATGTATATGTAACTTAGTAATACATCCAAACTGTAAACTGCATTTCTCTGTATTATATACAATAAACATTAAATTTACATAAAAAAACAAAAAACACCAACAAATTGCTGTGTTACACAGCAGTATGGTTTAAAAGTAGACTGCATTTCTATTACACAAATGGAAATCTGTGGCCAGGTTAACACTTCAGCCCAATGTTAAATATCGTGCATGACTTCCAACGACTTGACACTTGAAGTCCCTAACACAGAGAATGCTTTACTTCTCCGAATTGTGTGGTGTGGCGTCTTTTTCATCACAGGCCAAATTCGCCATGGAAAATAGTGGATGCAGGGAACTGTGTTTCATCAGCATGCAAGCAATGAATTTGGCCTTGAGTCAGTAAAGGTTGTCCTGAATACGAGTTTAAGTGTAGATTGCCTGGCCAAAAAACATTTTTCTGGGACCAATGCTGAAAATAAGGAAGCTACAGTCTGGAAATGTTTTTAGTCCTTCCTATGTTTGGCATAGATTTCCTATTAACTTCTCTGTCCCTTCAGACTATTACTGCAAAGCATTTAGGAGCAGAGCATAAAAACTGCTCAAACGTATTTTAAACCTCTAATGTTTGATATTGGAGGAAATGTGATCAAGTATTTACAGATTGTATGCTCCGAGTGTCTGGTTTTCCAAATTCATGCATTAAGAACATAAAAAGTGCCGTACTGAGTGGACCAATGGTCCATCAAGCCCAGCATCTTGTCCTTCGATGGTGGCCAATCTCGATTGCATGGGAGAAGAACCAACAGTCACAATGGGCAATCCATTCCCCATTGTTCACTCCCAACAGGAAGAAGTTAATCCCGTAAGCTACTTGGTTAATAGCCATTAATGGATCGACTCTCCAAGAACATATCCAGGCCTTTTTGAAACCCAGCTATACTACTGGCCCTGACAACGTCCTCTGGTAACAAATTCCATAGGTTAATTATGCACTGAGTGAAAAAGTACTTCTTTTATTTGATTTAAATCTGCCGACAGCTAGTTTCATGGCGTGTCCACTAGTTCTTGTACTATTTGAGAGGGTAAATAACCATTTCCTAGCTATTCGTTCCATACCACTCAAGATTTTATAAACCTTTATCATGTCCCCTCTCAGTCTTCTCTTCTCTAAGCTGGAGACCCAGCTTGTCAAGCTTCTCTTTGTACTGAAGCCGTTCCATACCCTTTATAATTCTTGTTGTCCTTCTCTGTACCTTTTCTAGTTCAGCTATGTCTTTTTTGAGATGGGGTGACCAGAACTGCACACAATATTCCAGGTGTGGTCACATCATCGATTTGTATAGAGGCATTGTGTAGAGGCCCAGCTGAGCTGTTCCAGATGGTGAGGGGGCTGGTCAGTCCAGCCTCCCTCTGCCTGGACTTAGAGTCATCAAATGCTCACTGTGACTTGATTGTGGACTTCTTTGCTGATAAAATCACTCAAATTCACCACGGTTTTGAAGTTACTTTTTTAGCAGTGGGTGTGTCAGAGGCAGTAGAAGCCCCTTCTTGTCCTGTTTTGTGGAAAGAGTTGTGGGTTTTGTCGCCCTTGGATGCGGGGGATGCTCTTGGGACTGTTTGAGCCACTTATTGTGAATTGGATCCATGCCCATCCTGACTGGTTAAGTCTAGCAGAAAGACATTGGGGCCGCTGCTGGTGAAGATAGTCAATGTCTGCCTTGGGGAGGGCAGTGTGCCAGGCTGCGTCAAGGAGGCGATGGTGCAGCCCCTGCTCAAGAAGCCATCCTTGGACGTTAGCGTCCTGACAGGGGCGTAGCTAGTTTGGGATGGGCCCAGGGACAAGAAATGTCCATGCCCCCCTCCCCTTTTTCCTGCTGGTGAAGCCACTGGTTGCCCTAGGGGCACCTCCCAAGTTTGGCCGGCCTAAGCACGCTGGACTGCTGGTGCTCGGGACTTACTTGCTCTCTGCAGAGTCTGCAGCGTGCTGCTGGTGGCCTGCTGCTGGGCCCATCCATCTTCTGGGTCAGCAGCGAGCTCGCCCCATCGTGGTTTTCTGTCTGCATGATGGGGTCAAGTGCAGCCAGCAGCAGCAGTGTCACTGCTGCCCTGGCCCACCTGACCAGCCCTGGAGGCCGGGGAAGGCTGGTGCTGCTCAATGTATGGATCACTGGAGTGGGAAGCTCCCCGGCAGCGGTTCCACTCAGTGGAGCCACCAGCAGGCACCTTCCCACTCGGGCCGGGCCTCCCTTGAGCCAGCCCTGCCTGGACTGGTTCTGGACTGGTGGAGAGGACTCCTCCTCTGTGATGCGGTGCCATGGGGGGGGGGGGAAAGAGAGCTGAGCTGTGAGGCTTGTGAGTGTGACCCGGCCTGACACAATGGCAGACTGTCAGACACAATGTTGCAACCATGAGCAGGGAGGGGGCCCACGCAGCAGCCGGAAGGGCTCCCAGGCAGCTCAAGTTGCAATTAAAAAAAAAGGAAAGTTAAAAAAAGACTTATTAGAAGCAATGAAATTGTTCCATTCAACTATATTTATCTGGACTCACTAGGTCGAACAGATAATTTGGCAGAATGCACTGAACACAGTCAGAATGGAAAAGGCACGGAGGAAAGTGTATAAAGAAATTGGTAGGTGGATTAAAAAGCTGGGGGGTGATTGCATTGCACATTTTAATATTTGCCACTCTAGACCAGATCTATACCGCCCAGATGGGGTTCATTTCCATAATGTAGAGGATAGAATTTGAGGGAGCACAGCTGGAAATCAGTGCAAAATAGACAAGTATAAATAATTCCAAAATCACTGAAACAGTTACTTACAATGAGCAGACTAAGAATTATATATTTTCTCCTGAGTATATTGTTAGTATATATACTAACAGTATACTTATAAATTATAACGTATATACTTATACCTATAAGTATATCCTTATACCTATATAACAGTTACTTATAATGAGCAAACTAAGATTTTTTAAAAAAAAAATACTGCTAGTATCTATATAATCCATGATGACTGTTTGGAGGCTGCAGCTGATACAGAACATGGTGGCCCATCTCCTTATGGGGACAGGTCGCTGTGAGCACATTACATCAGTGCTCTGTTCTTTGCGCTGGCTGCCCATAGTCTTCCAGGCCCGATTCAAGGTGTTGTTAGTTCCCTATAATGCCCTATACGGTCTGCACCCTACCTATCTTCAGGACTGCCTTACTCCCTGGGCTCTAGATCAATGCCTGCTGTTGACCGGGAGCGCCCTTCTCAAAGTCCTGCAAGTATCTCAAGGAGAAACTATAGAGAGGGTGTTCTTGGTGGCCACACCAAAGCTGTGGAACTCCCTTCCAGCAGAGGTCCATGTGGCCCAGGTCGTCCCCTCCTTTTGATGACAGTTCAAGACCTGACTGTTCCGCCAGGCTTTTATATGGGGAGATGGGTAAATGGTGGGGGGTTGGGGGATGTGTATTTTTTAAACTCCACAATGTATTTTTTTAAACTGTTCTATTTTAAGTTATCTTTATATTGTATTTTATGTTTTTAAATTATAAATTGTGAGCTGCCCTGAGCTCCTGACAGCAGGAGGGTGAGGGGTACAAAATTTGTAAGAAAGAAAGAAAGAAAGAAAGAAAAAGAAATGCTAGAAGTCTAAAAAGTAAAATGGTTGAACTAGAATGTATGGCACTAAATGAAGTTCTAGACATAATAGCCAAATGAGTATTTCTATGAATATACTATGAAATACTAGAATGCTATGAGTGCCATTTTTGAAAAGGGCAATTCATTCTGAGAATGCCTAGAATTTATGGGGATGCTCAGAACCAGCTTCCCACATCCAAGATGATGTCAGCAGCATACTAATACTCAACAGGCTTGGAGCATTACAAGATTCCACAGGCTTGGAGCACAAGATGGTGGCATAGGGATGGGAATTTTGGTTTCAGATAAAACCAAAAGTACTCAAAAATGGCCATTTCTGATTAATCTGAAATTTTGATTCTTTTTCGGTTTTGGTACTATTGGATCTTTTAAATTGATTTTTGTACCAGATTTTTAACATTGCGGTTTGTCCCTCACTGAAAAAACACAATGTTAAAAATCCAGTACAAAAATCAATGCAAAAGATCCGATAGTACCGAAACTGAAAAAGAACTGAAATTCATGAGAACCAAAACCGAAATTGATCGAAACTGAAATTTTGCCCAGAGTCCCATCCCTAGTGGCCACCGAGTGCTACTGTTATAATCTGTGCATTTGATAACTCTCAAAGAAGAGAGGAGTTTGAAATAAAAATATTTAATTCAAGGTTAATCAACTTCAGTAATCATACTTGTTCAACAAAAGCAATCTTTTTCCGTTTTGGAAATTCACTCACTTCAGGACATTACAAGATCTCAATTAAACACTCCAATGGTAGGCTTAAATACAATGAGAAATCAATAACCACTAAAAATAAGCTTCCATCAAACTTAAAAAATGCACATCTCATTCTTCTGGAATGACAAAATACTTGACTCAATTAAAATAGTTAAGTATAGTCACAATACACTATGTAACAAAGGAGACAACATTATGTAAAAGTAAAAAAAAAAAAAAAAAGTTGACTCTTCTTTGTTAGGTCTGGAAGATACCAAGGAAAACTCAACTATACATAACATAGGCCAATAATGGATCTAACCAACACATTATACAACCACTTAGGCTAGGTCAGTCAATTCACACTGATATAATTGTAAGTAACTTTTCTGTGTCTGGAAGTTGCCTTAGGTCTGGAAGATGCCATATCCCCCCAAAAACATCTGATGAATACATTATACAATCACTTAAACTAAATAAGTAATTTCAAATTGATATCATTTGAAGAGACTTTTCTTTTTTAGGTTTGGAAGAACACTCAACTCTATATAAAACATCCTCATGTGACATCTATACAGCATAATATATACCCTCTTCACCAACATAATACCTTCCACATATATAAATTGTATAAGTGAAAGTATCATAAAGTAAACAATTCTTCCACAATAGTTTTCATTGAGATATTTAAAATCAGGAAGCGATTTTTACCATCATAAAATCATCATCATCATAATACAATAATAAAAACCACAATTAACACACAACCAAGTGGAGCCAAAACAACCCAGCAACCTCCCTAACCCGCTACCCACCATCTTACACCCCTCCACCCCCACCCCCCCACTGGGTGTTTTCAGACATTACAAGATCAGAGTCAACCACAGTGAACCACACACAACCCCACGGCAGGGCCAAAGGGTCCCGAACGTCTGTTTGGCAGTCACGAGATGTTCACCACAGACAATCCCCAGCAGGGGACAAAACTAACCAACAAAAAACAAAACCCAGTGACAGAGCAACCCAAACCCCCCACAAAGAGAAACCTCCCACGTCAACTGACCAAAACAAAAGTGAGGGGTAATGCAAACAATGTATCTTTATTATACAACAAGTTACTCCCTGCCAAAACAGGAGGTCTGTATGATAATAGATATACAGAAACCAACATACATATGACCATAGACAATATAAGCACTTAATGAGAAACAATCTACAAAAAGTCCCCGTAGGGAAAACAACCCAGATTCAGTCATTCAAAATCAGGATTTTTTTGTGTTTGTTGCCACTAGGAATGGGCGAACAGAACGAAGTTCGGAAATTTGGTTTGGTCAACCGAACAGATCGAGTTCGGACGAATTCCGAACCGCGTTTGC
>QEPC01012378.1:163600-184496 GCA_003113815.1 Sphenodon punctatus
AGAGAGTTTCTGGATCCTTACATTAGATACCATTCAACCCCATGTGCTGAATGACTTGTTAGACTCTGTTCTTTGATCTTCAGCAGGTGTGAATTCTTATAATCAGGAGGTGAATATCTTAGTTTTAGTATAGACAAACTGGAAGTACGCCAGTTACTAATAGGCATCACGTGCAGCTCCTTTATAAATAAACCTTGAGCATTCTTAGTGAGCCCCAGGGTAAACTGATAGAACAGCCCCATGGCAGGAGGAAAGCTGAGTAAAAGATGTTCTCAGGAAAGGACCGAACAAAGCCAGAGAATTCCTGAAACAAACCTTGAAATACTTTGCTCATATCAGGCATACTAGATGATAAACAGGTATGCCGCGAGACTTTAAAAAACAGTGAATACCAGAGAGTGGGCTCTGCTAGATTCCAAGAGTACAACCTACTACTGGGCTGAAACAAGAGAGCCCAAGCTAAGAGAAAGGACTCGGCAAAACCCAGTGCATGCCGGAAAGAAGTCACCGCATAATGGGAAACCCAGGTTGGATCATTATAAGCATCAGAAGGATTTATTTGGACTTGACAAACAGACCTCAAGGTTGGTAAATATGAAAGCCATATTAGACTGCCATAAATGTCCAGGCTCATTTAAAGCTTCTGGCTTTGACCTATAAGGTTCTAAATGGCCTGAGCCCCACATCTATGAAAGACTGTCTTCTCCCTCATGTCCCACTGTGGCCTCTGATGTCTGCCAGGAGTGCGCTCTTACACATACCATCTGCCCATCAGGTTTGGACATGTGGAGGTCATGTGGAGAGGCACTCTTGGTGGCTGCCCCATAATTATGGAATTCCCTCCATCTGGAGGTTGATATGAGGCTGAGCCCATACATGCTTATCTTCTGGAGCCTACGTAGGACTTTTTTTTGGCCAGACATTTAAGCAAGCAGGGATACGGCTTGGAGAATTTGCGTGTTGTAACTCACCCTGAGTTCTTGGGATGTGGTGGGATAATAATTTTAAGTAAAATAAATTTAGTGCTATTCCAATACAAATACAGAAATACCAAAACTATATCAACAGCAGATAAAGCGGAAATAAGCAACACTTCACATCTGCTTCATTGGTCCCAATTCAAAGCAGGTGAATTGGGTACCATATTTGCATCAGATATTCATTTCAGCTCTTGTAGATTACTATGCTTTCTGCATTGCATGACTCTGCTACTCATGGCAAAAACTACATCCCTACCAAACTAATCGTACTTGTGTAGTCTTGCTTCTTAGGTCTGAAACCTCAGATATGCCATGTGTACCTTTGGCCCTGCCATTCATGCAGGTATTCTCAACCACTCCACACACCTCCAGCCAGGACCTCTACACGAGAAAAGCCAAGGGAAGAGCCAGCACTATCCACCTGTACCTTTATATGCATCTCGGCCACTTTAGGTAAATATGAACGAGTTAAATAGCCCACTGGAGTCTGTGTTGAGTCTCTGCAGCCCCCACTCAGCTGTTTTAGCTTGTAAAGCTAATAAACATTTGGACATCTGCCCTTTCCCACATTTCATGTGCTGCCAGTAGCTGCCACAGGTGTCGCCACTCAGTGCCTTCCCTCTCCCCAACCCTGGCTCTGATGGAAAGGGCGGGGGTCACACGCAGAGAAGGCTTCTTCCCTAGCCGTGACCCTCCCCCCTTTCCATTGTGGTCTCCTCTTGCAGCAGTGTTCACATGCTCAAGAAGCTGCAATAGGAGAAGGTCCTTTCTGCATCCCCACTCTCTATTCTCTCTTCACAGCTGAACACCTAATAGATGGGCAAGTGAACACCCACCTGGTGGGTGCTAATGTGGGGTATTGTCTCATTTATAACCATGTTTTGTGTAAATGCTCCTTTTTCTCAGAGGGTCAGATTTAACTATTCAGCCACTTCACAGCTGATTGCTCTTTCACAGACACCCAAGCACATGAACAGCTATCAGTTGTGAAGTGGATGTAAGAGGTAAGAGGAGAAAGCGGGGGTACAGGAAGGGTATTCTCCTCTTGCAGCCACTTCACAACTGATTTCTGTCTAACAGCTGTGCTAGAGGAAACTCTATGGTGTTGGGCTGGTGGACCTGGATGTGGGCAAGGCTGCAGACGAACCTAATAGATGGGAGGCGGAAGGATAGGAGCACATCCACATGCACTAGCNGAACGAACCGAACAGCCGAACCCAAACTCGGTGAACGAACCGAACAAATCCGAACTGAACGGATGAACTGAACGCAGCCGAACCCGAACCGTGATCTGTTCGCCCATCCCTATTATTTTTTTAATTTAAAATTTATATCCCGCCCCTCCTGCCCACAGGGCAGCCCGGGGCATTGAACAACACTCAGTAAAAACAATGTTAAAAAACAATTTAAAAATACAATACAATGTTGGGAAACCCTCACCCCTACCCCTCACCAAAAGCCTGACAGAACAGCCAGGTCTTACATATACACTGAAACAGCAGGAGAGTGGGAGCCAACCGAGCCTCCTCTGGGAGCGAATTCCACAGCACGGGGCGGTTACCGAAAAAGATCTGGCTCGAGGGATGCATGCGGCCCACAAGGACCGTTCCTATGGCCCAACTCCCCCTGGCCGAAAAGACCTTTCCTGATGCCCACCATGCCTCCTCATGCTCTGGCAATCACCTTTCCTCCAGCCCCCGCACTGGCCTGAAACCCTCTTTCCTCTGTGCAGCAAGCCTATTAAAGATCCCTGCCAGATCCCTACTTCCTCCTCCCTGGCTCCAGCTTCCTACCACCGTCGATATCTCCACCCTCGCCCCTCACTGTTGTTTCTGCCACCCGGATCTCCAGCCCCAGTTCCTTGCTGCCACTGGGTGGGGTTATGCAAATTGGGCCAGGGCCACATGCAGCCCAGGGTTGGGTCCAAACCAAATTTTCCAACCCTCAGCATGAATCAAGTTGAGCACCCCTGGTGTAAAAGCTCATCTTTCTAAGGTCATATTTAACTATTCAGGAAGGACTGGTTTGTAGCTACTTTGAGTCTCTAGTTTGTTTCAGCTGTTTTGTTACTCCAGTGAATATAGTCCGATGAGGAGATATCAATAATTGGCCTGGTCTATTGATTTGCCTCTTTCTTGCTCAGCACCAGATGGAGATACATGCGCTTCTTATCAGGCAGCTAGGTCAGTGCAAGGAGATCTTACTCCCACACCAAATATCACCAAACATCTAAACCTGTCAGTTCAAAGGCACCAACACACCATTGTAAGAGCAGGTCCAGAGTATCACTAATACAGAGAGAAAATGGAAAAGGCTGCTATGAACAAAATGGTGCCCATTTGTTTTTTTTAGTCACTGGGGCTAGAATTAGAGATAATGAGTTTAAATTCAAGGAGAAAAGATACAATAGAAACATTAGGAAGAATTTTCTGACTACCAGAACAGATTTGCCAAGGGAGGTTGTGATAGCTCCATCACAACTTTTAAAAACAGCTTAGGTAGACATCTCTCAGGGAAAGTGCAGATACTGTAAATCCTGATTAATGGCAGGGGGATAGACTAGATATCCCAGAGGGATATGCCCCCATACAAGGCAAGCCCCCTCCCGCTATACCATAAATTAACCAGAACGTATCCCCTCCCACCCGCCTATGCCCTAGCTGGGCACATCTTGGCAAAATTGAACCCACAGCAGAAGTACAATGCCAAAAAACACTGCAAAAGTGAGACAATCTCAAGACAAACCAAAAGTGCAACTGCAAAAGTGGTAACACCAAGCAGGATAGCTATTGGAAACCCCCAGCATTGCCCCTTAGCAGTGTGCATGTAGTTTTCGTTATATTAATAACGAAAAAGATATTTGTCATTTTCATTATCATTACTGCAACAACGAAAGACAAAAAACAACAAAATCAACAACAAAAGTCATTATTGATTTTGTTATTTCTTAGCAGCCTGACAGGTGTTTTTGGAGGGAAATGTGGTGAGGGGAGGAGGGAACAGACATCTCAGAGACAGAAACAGTGTTGAACTCTTGAACTGGGCCTGTGATGGGAGGAGAAAGATGTGATGGATTTAATCGCTGGCCAATGAGCAGTGAAAGCAGGCCCCAAGCAGTTGAATGGCACCGAGTGATTGCTCAATGCATCCTGAGTCCCAGAACCAATCAGGGGAGCTTTGAGGGAGGGCACTGTAACCCTTTATACTGCAGGGCTGGGCTGCTTGACTCTGGTTCTGTGTTAGCAACTGTACTGTCAGGGTGCATTTGCAGAATCTGCTGGTGCTTGCACTAAAAATCCTCCCATATATATCCCTACCACCTTACCTTTTTCCTTCACCTGCCTGTCTCCCCCTGTACACATAGAAAGAAAAAAAGATAAAGGTAGTATAGCTTATATCTCTATCTATCTATCAGATGACAAATACAGAATAAAGATAGATTAGAGACCGTGTATATACCTCTGAGTTTTCCTTTTCCCTACCCGTCTGTCTCCCCATCCATATATTATATAGATATTGCCACTGGGAGAGGGGGAATGGGGTCCCAGGGAGGAGGTTTCAGCCTGGAAGGAATACCTGCACAGACACACACCGACGCGCAGGCCCTGGTTCCGGGAGTGCTCTCTTGAGGAAAGGTTCCCGTCAGGATAGTGGTTGGGCCCTGTGGACTCACTGAGACCAGACCCTTATCATCATAGGGCACTGAGAGCATAAGTAAGCAAGGGCCCCACACCTGGCACCCTCCACGTATAACCCACACCACAGGAATAGGGGTTAGGATCATGGGCAGTGGGGAAGACGTGGGTGAGTGGGAGGGGGACCCAGGGAGCAGGGGAATGGAAGGGCTACCACACCACTCACTCAGGGAATGGGAGGTACCCAAGGCAAGGGAGGGTTCCTTTCACACACAAGCCTCACGCAGAACTTTCTTACTGGCACTCACCTTACTAACACAGGGAAGGCTCCGGGGAGGGGGATAATTCACTCACACTCACACTCACACTCACACTCACACTCACACTCACACTCACACTCACACTCACACTCACACTCACACACTAAATATAGCAACTTTGAATGAGACTTAGCTCCAAGGAAGCGGCCGGTTTCTTCCGCCACGATCACCAGCGTTGAGTGCTTCCCGATGCTGGCTTTTAAGAGTCTGGCCCTGCCCCTGTGCACGCCCGCAAGTGTGTGGAGTGATGCACGGGAGGGGGCATCACCTGACCTAGAACCTACGGTGATGGTCCTGCCCCTCCTGCATCCTGCGGCGTCGCCAACACATTCAAGGTACACGGTGCCCCCACAGGGTCGCCGTCGCCACCCCCCCCCCAGAACTCAGCGACGTGGGTCTCCTCACAGCAGAGTGGGCCTGCCAAAGCCCCATGGTCCAGGCCCCTCTCCACCTTCTTCTCCCCATCCCCATGACAGTACCCCCCCAGAAGCCCCCAGGCCACAAGTCCACAAGGGGCCAGGCCAGGAGGGGTGACATCAGTGAAAGAGGCATACAAGGCGCTGGGCCAACACACAAAAAACCGGTTCCCAGGAGCACTCGTCAGGTCTGCAGCCTACCCAGTCAATAAGATACTGGAGGCGGCCATAATGGAGGCAAGAATCAAGGATAGCCCATACTTCATACTCCAAATTGGCTGCATTTGGGGAGGAAGGGGTGGCGGACTTCGGGAGAGATGAAGGGGGGGTGAGCGGGCTTCAATAAGGAGACATGAAAGGTGGGGTGGATACGGCTACGAGAGGGAATCTGGATCATGTAGGTTATATCATTAACTTGTCAGTGAATAGGGTAGGGGCCCATGTACTTATCGTCCAGTTTCACAGACCATCGGGAGGATGGATAGTGGGTTCGTCGCACCCATACATACTCCCCGGGAGTGTATACAGGTGCTGGTCAGTGGTGTTTGTCAGTGGCTATCTTGTACTGCTGACGGGCCTGTTTCAATGTGTTTATAGCCAATTGTTGAGCTTCATGGATTTGGCGGACTAAGGCTCCTGCCGCTGGGTCTTGGATCGCTGGGAGATCTGGAATGCTAATTCTTGGGTGAAAGCTGTAGGACACATAAAAGGGCGAGTTTCCAAAAGATGCACTGGGGGCATTATTGTAAGCAAATTCGGCCAAAGGAAGCCAGGCATACCAGTCATCTTGTAGATAATTAAGATAGCCTCACAGGTATTGTTCTAGGGTTTGGTTTACCTGCTTCACCTGGCTGTTCGCCTGCGGGTGGTAGGCCGTGGTGGGCTTCAAAGTAACGTGCAGGGCATGAAAAAATGCCTTCTAAAAATGGTGATGAATTGCGACCCATGGTCGCTGATGATTTCTAATGGCCATCCATGTAATTTCATAATGTGATGGATAAATAGCAGGGCTGTCCGGCATGCGGAGGGTAAGCCTTTACAAGCTACGAAATGGGGCATTTTAGTAAAATGGTCCACAACGACCAGGATGGTGGTATAACATCATGAGGAAGGTAGTTCCACAATAAAATCTAGTCCGACCCTCTGCCATGGGCCCTGAGGGGGCGGGACAAGTTGTAATAGGGCGACCGGGGGTTTTCTTGGAATTTTGGTGTGAGCGCAGACAGCATATTGTTCTACATGGTGGTGGACATCTTGTTGCATGGATGGCCACCAATATGCCCGTTGGAGTAATTGCAAAGTGCGTTGGGTCCCTTGATGTCTGGCTAAAGGGATGTCATGATGAGCCCAGAGGATATGGGAGAGACATGTTGGGTGGACGATAATCAACCCATCCTTGGTTTGTAACTCCCTTGATTGTCCTGGGGATGGGTCTTCCCCTTGTTGAGCTTCTTGTAAGTGTTGAACCTGAAGATACGTAGCAGCAAAGAGCTTTCTCTCCAGGATGGGGCCGGACATGTTGTCTTCATGCCCCCGGTCTTCGTAGTATCGCAAAAGGGCATCCGCTAGAACGTTCAGTCTTCCAAGATGATACTGTATAGTAAACTCAAAATGTGCAAATAATAAAGTCCACCGGGCATGACGAGCGTTGGCGATCTGTGCGGTCTGTAGAAAGTTTAAGTTCTTATGGTCTGTAATGACGGTTACTGGATACCGTGCACCCTCTAGGTAGTGGTGCCACATGGTAAAGGCGGCCTTAATGGCAAGTAACTCCATGTCAAAAATGGTGTAGTTGCATTTGGCTGGAGTCAACAGGCACGAATAGTAGGCACACTGCAGCAAGAAGAAGGTGTCGTCTTTGTCTTGTAACAGGACAGCCCCAAGTTCTTCACTAGACACATCTGATTCCACATAAAAGGGCTTGGTGAAGTCAGGGTGTTGCAGCAATGGTGCCATGGTGAAGGCCTTTTTCAGGTGTTCAAAACTGCACTGGTGTTCCGGACCCCACAGATACGCACATTTTTTTTTTTAGGAGCCTGGTTAAGGGCAGAGTCACTTCCATGTAGTTTGGGATATAGTGGCGGTAGTAATTCATGCTACCAGGAAAGCGCTGGAGTGGTTTCACCACTTGCAGAGGGGGCCAATGTTGTAATGCTCTGACCTTGCGTGGGTCCATCTTGATACTGAGAGGGGAAATGACAAAGCCAAAAAAGTCTACTGTTGTCAGGTGGAAGGCGCATTTTTCCAATTTGCAGTAGAGCTTGTGCTCTTGTAGTCAATTCAACACCAACCTAACTTGCTGGACATGTTGCTTCAAGGAGGCTGAATAGATTAGAATGTCGTCAAGATATGCAATGACAAAAACGTCTAGGTATTCACGAAGGACATCATTGATGAAATGTTGGAAGGTGGCGGGTGCATTTGCCAGGCCAAATGGCATGACAAAATATTCAAAATAGCCATATCTGGTGTGGAAGACTGTTTTCTATTTGTCCCCTGCTCGTACACGTACCAGATTGTATGCTCCCCGAAGGTCCAGCTTGGTGTAGATACCTGCTCCTTGAAGTCGATTAAGGAGCTCAAGGATCAGCAGAAGAGGATATCTATTTTTTATTGTGATGTTGTTAAGGCCACGATAATCAATACAGGGCCAGAGACCTCCATCCTTCTTTGGCACAAAGAAGATAGGGGCTCCGGCCGGGGATTGGGAGTGATGAATAAACCCCTTTTTCAAGGCTTCATCAAGGTATGTCTGAAGGGTTTCTAACTCTGGTGCCACCAGGGCATAGATTCGCCCAAAGGGGGGTTCGGCCCCAGAGATCAGATTGATGGGGCAGTCATAGGACCGGTGTGGGGTTAGTTCCACCACCTGTGCTTTGCTAAATACGTCTTGGAGGTCTGCATACTCTGAGGGAATCTGGGAGAGGGAAGAGAGAGAAGTCTCATGCTTCACAGTGCTGAACGCCAACTGCGTAGGTCTTACAGTGAGATGCTGGGTGAAAAGCGGGGATGGAAAGGTTATTCATCTAGCCTCCAAAGAATCCAAGGGTCATGCTGTTCCAGTCATGGTAATCCCAAGACAAGGACAAAGAAAGGGGTACATACTACATCGATGCTGAGGTGTTCCTGATGGGTGCCGATCAATCAGGGCAACAAGGTAGTCTCCAGCGTGACTGGTCCAGATATCAATGGGGAACCATCAATGGAGTGCACTTCTTCAGGCTGGGCTTTCTGCTGGGTGGCAATTCCATGGGCCCCCATGAAATGCATATCCAAGAAGTTCCCCGAGGCCCTGGAGTCGATCAGGGCCCACACGATGATAGAGCGCTGGGGTCTAAAAGTCAATGTCAGGGGCACCTGGAGATGGGTGCACAAGGTTCCAATTGTCGAGGGGATTTGCTTCATGCCCAGGACTAGGGCTGATGCGGCAGCAGCTGTTACCGCACCGCGATTCCGTTCCACCATTTCGGAATTGCCCGCACCACACCGTGACTTTTCTGTGGACATTCCGCTAATTCCGCCGGAATTCTGCAAATCGCGGAATTGCAGAAAAATTGTGGAAATTGCGGAAAACCGCTATTCCACTATTTTGTGGCGCTGGCGGAATTGTGGAAGTAGTGAAAATGTCATGTTTCCACGATTCCACTAAGTAGCGGAAATTAAATAAGCGGAACCGCAGAATGAAACTAGCGGAATGAAAGCCTCTGCCATGCCGTTCCACTAATTGTGGAAACACTGTTTCCGCCGGAAATAGCTACCGCTACGACATTCCGCTACAGCCCTAGCCAGGATGGCCCTGCTCCTTCCCAGGCCTTGGCGTTTCCCATGGTTTTACGTCGCGAGGGACGAGAGGGGCATTCCCCTATAAAGTGGGACGAGTCCCCACAATAAAAGCAAGCCTGGGCTTTTCGCCGTCGGTCCCTCTCCTCCACTGTGAGGGGTCCGCGTGATGCTCCAAGCTGCATGGGTTCCACCTCAGATGTTTTCTGGGGGCCCTCCGGTGGGATGGCACCCTGAAAGGTTCTGCTGGGAAAGCTCCGACTATCTTGACGTCATTCGTGTCTACGCTCTGCAAGGTCAGTGTTGTGAGGCTTTCCCAGGTATCAGTGAGGGTGGTGAATGAGAGTTGATCCTTCAGTTCATCATTTGGCCCTCGACTGAACAGGACTTTCAGCACATCATTCGGCCAGTGAAGTTCTAGGGCGAGCTGAAATTGCGTGACATACTCCAAAATTCCCCCTTTTGCTTGTTTTATGGACATAATTGCTGCCTCCACATCTCGAATGCAATGTGAATGGTCAAATAGGCTAGCAAACTCTTTTATAAAGTCTGCATAATTACGGAGAAGGGGGCGATCTACCCTTAAAAGGTACATTGTCCAATCTAAGGCCATCCCTCCCAGGTTCCCGATGATGAAGGCTACCTTCAAGTCATCTGTAGAATAGGTAGAGGGTTGCATAGAAAAGGTGAGCTGGCACAGGGCAAGGAAGCCCTGAAAAGCCCTCTGCTCACCCACGTACCTCTCAATACAGGATAACTCTTTGTACTGGTCCTGCAGATCCTTGACCTGCATGGCCAAGAACTGCACTGCCCGTACCAGTTCCCCAATTTCCTGAGCCACATCCATCTTGCTAAAAATGGGGGGAAGGGAAATGGACTATGCTGGTGATTCTGTCACTGGGAGAGGGGGAATGGGGTCCCAGGGAGGAGGGTGCAGCCTGGAAGGAATACCTGCACAGACACACACCCATGCGCTGGCCCTGGATCTGGGAGTGCTCTCTTGAGGAAAGGTGCCCGTCAGGATAGTGGTTGGGCCCTTTGGACTCACTGAGATCGGACCCTTATCATAGGGCGCCACGCCGCCGAGAGCATAAGGAAGCAAGGGCCCCACACCTGGCACCCTCCACATATAACCCACACCACAGGAATAGGGGTTAGGATCATGGGCAGTAGGGAAGACGTGGGTGAGCGGGAGGGGGACCCAGGGAGCAGGGTAATGGAAGGGCTACCACACCACTCACTTCAGGGAACGGGAGGTACCCGAGGCAAAGGAGGGTTCCTTTCACACACAAGCCTCATGCAGAATTTTCTTACTGGCACTCACCTTACTCACACAGGGAAAGCTCAGGGGAGGGGGATAATTCACCAGACGCACACACACGCTAACTAATTCCACACACTCACACCCACACTAAATACAGCAACTTTGACTGAGACTTAGCTCCAAGCAAGCGGCTGGTTTTTTCCCCCATGATCACCAGCGTTGGGTGTTTCCCGATGCTGGCTTTTAAGAGTCTGGCCCCACCCCTGTGCATGCAAGCATGCAGAGCGATGTACGGGAGGGGACATCACCTGACCTGGAACCTGCGGTGCCGTCCCTGCTCCTCCTGCATCCTGCAGCATCTCCAACACATCCGGAGTTGCCGCGCCCCCCCCAGAACTCAGTGACGTGGGTCTCCTCACTGCGGAGCGGTTCTGCCGCGGGCCAGGCCCCTCTCCGCCTTCTTCTCCCCGGCCCCATGACAGATATAGATATGATATTTAGATACCAGGCTGTTTTATTATATATATATTAGGATAGGAATATTTTGTATTATACATTGGTTAGGTTTAGCTTAGATTCTGTATATATGTTATATTATTATTGTGTGTGTGTTATGTGTGTGTATATTATTATATTATATTATGTTATATTATATGTTTATTTATATATTATCTAAATAAAACTAGATATTGTTTGTATATACCAATACCGATACCAAAAACAAAATCTTCGTTTGAAATCAGTACCGACACCAATAATGACTACAAAAATGAAAAACAACATTTCGTTAACAAAAACAGAGACACATTTTGATAACGAAAATGATAACAAAAAACATAGGACCCTGGTGCACACCACTAGTGAAGAAAAATGGTCCTGTTCTTTAGAACTAGAATCACCATTTACACCAGCTAAGTAACTGGCATTAATTGTGACTAAGGTACCACTCAACAGGAACAAGCGTGTCAGCATCTGGCCCAAAATGACTACATTAAAAGTTCACTGGATAAACTTACATGAGAATATATTAGGGCTGAAATGAGTTTTCGAGCCCCTCAAGAATCTCTGTGAGAAATGGGTTGTTGCTGAGATTCTCCGGCTCAAGAATCTCATGAGCATCAGTGTTCTCACTGCCATTGTCATGAGATTCTCAAACACGCATGCACCAAAAGTGGTCTGCAGAAGTGTAAAATGGCTGCTAGGGCCATGCATGTGCAGAATGGCCATGATGGCATTTTGTGCATGCACTGAGTGTTTGGGGATTTTCAAGGAACTCGTTAGATTTGAGAGACCTCAACAAAAATTCTGCGCATGCATAAAATGGCTGCTGGGGGCTGCACATTTGCGTAATGACCACAGCGGACATTTGCACATGCGCAGAACATTTTTTTGGTGAGGAGGGGGTGAGAATCTTGTGAGAGTCTCAAAAACCCTATTGAGAATGCACAAGATCTCTCCAGGTGGTGGATGTGCAGTGCAGGAATCTTGCTCGTTCTCATGAGAATGCAATTGCATTCTCGTTTCAGCTCTAAAATATATGCAAGTAATGAGAATGTCATAAACAAGTCCTTAAATAAGCAGGAGGCATCCAACCCCCCCTCCCCAAACACACACACAAACCAGGGCTAATAATGTTAAAGAATAAATGAGATTACCAAGTAAGAAGCAGGGCATGTCTATTAAACAGCCCTGGCATGGAGTTGTTGATGAGTTTGTATTGTGGTGTCTGGACTGTATACAAATACACTGAGAGTCCCGAAAAGAGATTGTCCTTACTTACAGCACCATGAAATCAAAGCACACTTGATCATCAAAGGAGGTTGTTAATAAATAGGAAGCAGAAATGGAGTAATTGTTTGTATATGTTCTGCTTTTCTCCAACTTTACACTTGGCTCTTCTAAACATCTGTTTTAAAATGACCGACTTCCTTAAGCTATTAGCTTATTCCCATTGCCTGTTCTCCAAGTCATTGCAAATAATAAGCCAGACTCTATAGTTACAAATTATTTATATTATGGAAATTATCATTTATTTATTTTTTATTTATTATCATAATTTATAGCCCGGCTTCCTGCCCAACAGCAGCCCTGCGCGGCATACAATATATATTAAAAACAGAATATAAAAATAAAACATAATATAAAAACATCAATTAAAACTATACAACAACCGAGTCCTGAAAAAACAAATACCCTTCCTCCCCACAAAAGAAAACGCCCCACTTACTACCCATCCCCCTCACCAAACTCCTGGTGAAACAGCCAGGTATTACATTGTCTATGGAAGGAGGGGAGATTCAGAGCAAGACGAATCTCTACCAGGAGGGATGAGGCAGTCCTGTAGGTAGGAACGGTCCAAGCCGTATAGAGCCTGTCTCTTATACACATCTAGATGTGTATAAGAGACAGAGCTAACACAGAGTGAAGCAGCCCAGTCCTACAATATTAAGGGTTGCAGCAGTGCCCTCCCCCAGAGCCCTCCTGATGGGTTCTGGGAGACAGAGGCATTAAGGAATCACAGGATGCCATTCAACTTCTGGGATCTGCTAGTGCTGCTCATTGGCTGATACATCCATCAGGTTCTTCCCCTCCCAGTTCAAGAGCTCAACACTGTTTCTAGCTCCAAGAAGTCTGCTCCCTCCTCCCCTCTCCACATTTCCTTCCAAAAAACACTTGCCAGGAAATAACAAAATCAGTAACGACTTCCGTTATCATTATTGATTTTGTTTGGGTTTTTTGTTTTCATTTCTGCAATAACGAAAATGACAATTTTCTGTTTTGTTATTGATGTAACAAAAACAACATGCACAACCCTAGGAAATGTTGAACCCTTTAGCATTGGTCTTGAGGGCTGTAGATTGAGTCGATACCATTGTCGAAGGCACCCAGGGTCGGTGATGTAGGATGTTCTTTCAGCATTAAATTTGATTGTACTCTTTGCTATGAACGGTGTCTTAGAGTTATTTACCCAACATAGAGGTTGTCTAGCAAGCAGGTTCAGAGACCAGCAAGCCCCAGCTCTACTACCCAGAGATCCACCCAGGGACAACAAAATGTATTCCTTCAATGGGGCCTATTTCAAATCAAGATTTTAAATTATAGATTGGCACGTGCTATGGAAAACCCTTAGTGTAGATATCTGCATGTAGAGGTGAAACAAATAAGATATTTAGTATTAATCTGTATATTATCTGTATATTCAGATAGCCAGCTAGATATCCTAATAATAGCCACATCTGAATTTGATATTTGTANTATTAGGGCTTCAGTGTACTATGTGTCCTACTGACACCAGTGGCCCCGGACCATGCCTCATTTTGGTGGCAGTGCAAGACCTGATTGTTCCGCCAAGCCTTTGATGAGGGAGGTGGGTGAAGGGGGGTGAGGAAGATGTTTTTTTAATTTTCTTTTATGCCTCCCTTTTATGTATTATATATGTTATATATATATTTTATTATTTTAATTTTTGTAAGCCACCTCGAGCTGCTTAGGCAGGAGAGGTGGGATATAAATGTTGTAAATAAATAAATAAATAAAGCACTCATGCCTTGAAGTGTGGGACAAATATTCAAGGCAAACAAACCATGGGAAAGTAGAGAGACACAATAAGGTGAAATGACTTGCTCAAGGTCATACAATTTGTCAGAGTTACAGATGGGATTAGAACCCACAACTTGTCACTTTGTTTCTTATTAAAGTCAATGAATCTAGGCCATTTGGGAGGCCTGGTCTTGTCTGGTTTGTTTGGATTGACTTCAATTTGTGTTGCCCACCAATACAGAGACTGCTTGGAGTGGTGTGAGTGACCAGTAGTCGATTAGATCCATGCCTATCCTGGATGGTGAAAGCTAGCTGGGAGATATTGGGGTCACTGCTGGCTGAGAATGTCAATGCCTTCCCTTCAGGAGGGCAGGGTGCTGTACAGCCTCAAAATTATAATCGTTAATCCTCTGCTCAAAAAACTTTCTCTTGATGTTGACTCCCCTTCCAGCTACTATCCTGTCTGTAATCTTCCCTTTTTAGGAAAGGTTATTGAATGGGTAGGGATGGGCAAACAGAACTGAGTTCTGAAATTCGGTTCAGTTCGGAAGTTCGGTTTGGTTGACTGAACTATTTGAGTGTGGTCCAAACTCCAAACTTCCGAACAAAGTTCAGAAATTCAAACCCCATTGAAATAAATTGAACATTATCTTTTAGGGATGGGCAAACAGAGCAGAGTTCAGAAATTCGGTTCATTTCTAAAATTGAGTTCAGTTGTTCGAACTGGTCGAGTTCGGTCTGAACTCCGAACTGCGTTCGCCCATCCCTATGAATGGGTGGTGCCTCGCAGTTGCTGCTCCAATTGCATCTCAATGCTATCAGATTCCTGGACCCATATCTGTCGGGTTTTTATCCTGGGTGTGGCACTGAGACTGCATTTGTGGTCTTGGTTGACAATCTCCACTTGGAAATTGACAGGGGAAATTGTACCCTGTTGATTTTGTTAGATCTTTCAGAAGCCTTTGATATAGTTTATCATGGGGTGTTGTTTACACAACTGCAGGACCTGGCAATGGTGCATGGGACCACTGTCCTGGATGGGAGAACCCAGAGAGTGGTGATATGCAGTGGTTCATCATCTTCTTGCGAATTCCCTTATGGAATCCTTCAGGGTTTCATGTTGTCCTCACGCCTGTTCAATGTGTATCTGGGTGAGATCATTAGGTGGTCTGGAGTGAGGTACCATCAGTATGCGGACGACACCCTACACTCACTCTCTCTCTCTCATCTGACCCAGACTCTGAAGTCTCTGTGCTTACCAGGTGCCTGAATGCTTTTGGGGACTGGATGAAGGAGAGCCAATTGAAGCTGAATCCAGACAAGACTGACATGATCATGGTTGGCCGACCATGTGACCTGAGGGAAACATATGGATCCCTCTTATTGATGGAGTCCAGCCTCCTTTGGTCACTCAGGTTCAGACCCTTGGGGTAGTACTGGATCCATTGCTGTGCTTGGATGACCAGGTTGTGGTGGTGGCCAAGAGTGACTTTCAACAACTTCATCTGGTGAAAAGACTGCAACTCTTTCTCCCCGACTCCAACTTGGCCACCATCATGTATGTCTTTGTAACCTCAAAACTAGACTATTACAATGTGCTGTACATGCAGCTGCCCTTGATGACTGTTTGGAAGCTTCAGTTGGTGAAGAATGAGACAGTCCACCTTCTGTTGGAGGTGGGTCATTGAAAGCACATCACACCAGTTCTCCGGAGAATACATTGGCTGACAATAGCTTTCCGGGTAAAATTCAGGGTGCTTGTTTTGATCTATAAATTCCTAAAGGGCTTGGGCCCCAGGTATCTGAAAGACCACCTCTTTCCTTATGTCCCATTGTGGCCTCCGAGGTCAGTCAAGGGTACCCTCTTGCTAGGGCTGAAACTTGCCCTTGGAATTATCAAAAATTTAATCAAGAATTAGAATCTTGACAAGATTTTCAGAGCCGAGAATCTCACGAGAATTAGGCTTCTTCCTGGAATTATCATGAGATTCTCAAAAATGGCCACTGGGCAGTTGCACATACACAGAATGGCCACAGTGGCCATTTTTTCCATGCGCAGAGAATTTTTTGAGGTTCTCGAGAATCTTGTGAGATTCTCAAAAACCTCAGCAAGAATGTACGAGATGTCTCCAGGGCTGCAAGAATCTCACTGTCTCACAAGAATGCAAATGCATTCATGTTTCACCTCTTGCAAATACCAAATGCCCATGAAGTTCATACAGTGAGGACACACAGAGAGATTTTCTCAGTGGCCCGAGCCTGTTTACCTTTCAGAAGAGGTTTAAGACTCTTTTTTTTGCCAGACATTTGGTGCGCTGGAATAGAGTAGAGAGGATAGGGAGAGGACTGGTGGGTGGGGTTAAAGGTTTCTTTTAATTGGTTTGATATGTTTTTGTATATTTTTTATATTTTATGTTTATGTATGTTGTTATATATTACTGTACACCACCCTGAGCTTTTGAGCAAAGGGTGGGATAAAAACTAAATGAATTAATGAATAATTTTACACCAGCTTTGAACATGTCCACTTTACCATGATATGCTAGCACAAACGTAAGAGCGGAATATGGTAAGTTTGCAACACTAGGTGAAAACAGAGGAAATGGTGGCCTGTGTTGACCCGTGTTCACACACCCAGACCAAGAACTCACCCGTTCATCTGTTTCCCTCCACCAGATGTTGAGCTGCATATGCCCTATGGTGGGTAGGTGGCTGGAAAGAGAGACTTCTTCTTGAACACGTTTGTTTGGCCCTGTCCATTCTCGCCGTAGGGCAGTTGCCTCCATGGTTATTTGCCATGGCTGTTCACCAAGGCTGCACATCACGGCAGGGTGCTCAGAGCAGGGATGGGGCAGAACCGTCCACCTCCACATTTGTTGCATTCCCCCATCCTACCTGGGATATGAGTGTGGTAGGATGGCTCTCCAGCAATTAGGGGACACAGGCACATCTGTTCCATGCTGCCTGCTGACCCAGGGAGTGGCTGCTGTGCTTTTTTGCCCTGGGGCAGTCCAGGGAGTCAACTCACCGCCAGTGTATCTGTTTTTACCCACTGTGCAAGAACGTGCAAGTTAGTGGCTTTCCAACTGCATTTTTAGGACATTGTCACCTGCACACAGGTACACAATAGCCACAAAAGGAAGTTGGTTACCATTAACCTATTATTTATTTATTTTGTGAACAAGAAAGCCCTGGGGTAGACATCTACCCCAATGCGTTTTACCATGGGGTAGATCTCTACCCTGGGCTGGGGTAGACATCTATTCCATTTCNTAGACAGGCAGGGCCTAGGCCATTTAGGGCTTTATAGTTCAAGACCAACACCTTGAATTGGGCCCGGAAAACCAAGGGCAGCCAGTGCAGAGAACGGAGTACTGGTGTAATATGCTCCCGGTGGCTCAGTCCCACTAAGAGACAGGCTGTTGCATTCTGCAGCAGCTACGATTTCCAAGCAGTCACCATGGGTAGCCCCACGTCGAGTGCGTTACAGTAGTCTAATCAAAAGGTGATGAAAGACTGGATGACAGTGGCCAGGTCAGAGTCCGAAACAAACGTCCAAAGCCATCACACCAGACACGCATTACAGGCCAGGTTCTCAGTTGATATCAAAATCACTATTAAAATTAATGGAGCTATGCTGATTTACTCCAGCTAACATCTTTTTTCTTTAATTTTTGATACAATGACCCTAGCCTAATTTTTTTTTTTTTAAGCAATTCTTTTATGATTCTAAAGGCAAACAAAACATTTTGCACCTATTATCTCTGCACACTATTCTCCAATGGAATTCTTTCAGATAGTGGGGAGCTTGTTAAGTCATAGCTATCTTCACTGAGATGTCAGTTTTTTTCCCCCTATGGGTGACAACTAACATGACAGCTCCCACTGCCACTATGGACTTACCGGGGTGGTGGTGGGCACTGTCACTCCATCCAAGATCCGGCGTGGCTGCTTGACAAACATAATGGCAGCTGGGCTGGGGCAGGGAAATGCACAGATGTGCATCCTCCCAGTCCCATCCCTGTGCTTCTCACAATGGACAACACACCCTAAGGCTGTCAAGCAGCCATGGTGGCCAACGATGACCTCCATGGTGCCCGGAACCTCCAGGACCCTGGACTGGGTACAAGTGAAGTGGGTTTTCAGATGTGTCTTTCACATCTTAAAGCCCACTTTACTCCCAGTGGGGCAACTGTTTCCTGGCTGTGTTGGCGCTTAGCCCAGGCTGTGACTCAGAGATAGATGTCACAGTCCAGGCTAACTGCCAGCAATATCCAGGAAATAGCCTGAGGTAACATCTGGCAGCACTTTCAGAAGTAATGGTGGTGGCTGGTGGTNATTTTTTTTTCACCAAAGCTTGTTAGTTTAATCTCAAATGATATTTTCAAGCTAGGGTATTCCCGTCGTCACAAGGGGGCAAGGGACAAAATGGCTTCACACACACAGTCTCCTCAGACACTGCATGTATGTGCATACACACACACACACGCACACGCACACGCACACCCCTATCCAGAAAAGAGATGCTTTGTATAGTTGACTATCTGGTTCAACTGCTACTTACAAGAGATAGCACCATAGTGAACATGATTTACCGGTAGCCTAGTTTACGCAGGTTCTCCTCTATTCACACTTCCTATTGTAGACTACTGAGACTATCCTCTTGTAACACAAGACTTTGTATGCCAGATCTTTGTTCAGCCCAAGCTGCGAAACTCCTCATCTGCAGAAATGTCTTCTTCCCAGCGTCATGATCTTCAGCAACTAGAATAAACGATCCACCAGTGAGTGTACTGAGGGATAACAGACTTCTAAAATACTCTCAATAAAATACAGAGCCTAAGCTCTTTAAAAACAGCATACGCTGGACTGCCAATGATTCTATGTGCTTTCCATCCCCTCCCATAGAAATAAATGCAGTTGTTTCATTATATTCTGCTCAATAATCTTAAGAGGCATGATAAAGCGCCACAGCATTAAATCTCAATGATTGGTACATAAATATATCATAAAATGCATGATGGTATGAGCCAAAAAGTGCTTTAAAGGGGGTATATCGGTTTGTGTTTAGTTGCGTCTCTTATAAAGGATCAGACAGGTCTGGTGGATTTCCAATTTACTGGATGCAATCTGTGCATTTGCAGCCTAAAATATATGAGCCCCAGTCTCCCATCTGAAGTGGATGTTCTCTGCCATCAAAGATTGCAGTTAAGTTGAACCAATTGTATCCTAACAGAGCTATAGTGTAGCTGGACATTAAGGGTTTTTGTTTTAAAAAAACTGCCAGTGAAAGAAAGCACATGGGAAACCAAATCAAAGGGAAATCAAATCATATTGATGCCTGAAGCATACATTAAAGCACGCAGGCCAGGGCAGTGGAAAGAAAGGATTTAGAGGTTTCTTCCAAACATCTGCTAGGCTGACTTGGGGAAATAAAGTCAGAGAGTAACCTGGGGATGATCAATTTTAACATTCTCCATGTAAGGATTTTGACCAGGCTGTCCTCTAGAGGAGATTAATAATTGCTGTATGTCTGGAGACCTCTACCTCATGGGAGGAAAACTTGACCTAGCAACATAAGAAATAGAATGCATTTCAATGACCTCTTCATGTTGGCTGCACTTCATTCTGTGAGTCAGCCACTCCCTTTGGCTGCCACTGTGGTTCCCTTCCAAACCCATTGCTGGAATAGCTTGTTAAGGGATTTTCCATCATGTAGAAGACTAAGTTATTCTGAAGGTCAGGCAAAGTATCTCTAACACACACTTGGTCCTGCATGCTCTAAGCATTTGAGGCATGTTAGCTACATGGAGGCTAAGATTTTCAAAGTTTGCTGAAAGTATTTCTGGATCCTTCTTGTGTATATTCTGTTAAAACAACCATCTCAATAAATTAGCCTTAAATATGTACACAATGAAGGATGACAGAAAGCTAGCTATAGCATTTTCCATTCCCCTTAGGGATTTACCACTTCGGTTTTTACCTTGTGTATAGCACAATATGGACTTGTTGCAGCTAGCTACCTATCCGTTAGGGAGTACTCTAATCAAATTCATCACTTCCCAGCTGACCACTTTTTTCTGAAATAACTTCATACTAGCGGAGGTTACCTGCAGACAGCATATGTTACTGTAATGCTAGTTAGGTTTGGTATGGTAATTATGACAACATTAAGGTTTATCTAACTTTTTGAATCCAACCACACTAGGAAAAAAATCAAGGGAGAATGCATGGTAAGCCTGGTGTCTGAACCAAAGCCTAAATTACATTAAAAGTACCAAAGCACTTTAAAAAATGCAGAATAAAACACAACTGACACTTAGACAAACTCTGATACTGAGATGAACTGCTTGTATAAGCTGTATCAGTGGCGGCCCTCACCTGAGGGCGCCTGGGCCAGTGCCCTGCCCCCGCTCTCTCCCCCCCCGCTGCAGTCAGAGCAACGCAGTGCTCTGATGACAATTTCAGCCGCTGGCAGAGACAGAGCGCTCAGTCAGTGAGTGCTAGCCTCTGTCTGGGACCTGACTCCCTTCTGGGACTCCAGCGTCTGGAGTCCCAGAAGGGACAAACTTGAACTGAACACGAGCAGGGCGGCTCAGCGTTCAGTCCAAGTGCCACCGCTGGGAAATCAAATTTCCAGCTGGCGGCAGCTTTGCATTGAGTCCTATGGGCTCAATGCAAAGTCTCACCTGGGTGTTCAGTGGAGGCGCTCCGTGGCGAGATGTGCTGCAGTGTGCATGCTTGAACTGTTGAGCATGCGTGCCACAGCCCATCTCGCCACCGAACACCTCCACTCAACCCTGAGGCGAAGCCTCACTTGCCTGGTGCCTGCCTGCCTCCAGTCCGACTCCTGAGTCCTGCAACGGTGAGTAAACGGGCCAAGGGGGGCACTCAGGAAGCAGAGGCTGGGGGTCTGGGATGGAAGCGGGGGGAAGGTGTGTGAGACTGGGGGATGGGGGGG
>QEPC01012378.1:191635-209813 GCA_003113815.1 Sphenodon punctatus
GAAATTAGATCAGAAGTTACTGGGAAGTTGTGCCTCACTAATCTGCTAGAATTCTCTGAGGGTGTCAATAAGCATGTGGCTAAAGGTGGCCCGGTTAATATAGTGTACTTGGATTTTCAAAAGGCCTTTGACAAGGTCTCTCACCAGAGACGACTGGTCAATTTTGTCAGTAATTGTATAAGGGATAGAGTTATGTGATGGATTGGAAACTGGTTAAAAAAATTGGAAACAAAGGGTAGGAATAAATGGTCAGTTTTCAAAATGGAGAGAAGTAAACAGTGGAGTGCCACAAGGGTTTATACTGGGACCAGTGTTGTTTAGCCTATTCATTAATGATTTGGAAAAGTGAGTGAAGTAACTGAATTTGTAGATGAGATGAAGTTGTTCAAGTTAGCAAATACCAAGGTGGACTGTGAAGAACTATGAAGGGATCTAGCACAGTTGTCTATCAACAAGGGCAAAGTGATGCACATAGGGAAAAATAATCCTAACCATACATCTACAATGCTCAGATTCAACTTCAGTGTTACTACACAGGATAAAGACCTTGGAGACCATCATCAGGTCAATGTGCAACAGCGGTCAAAAAGGCAAACTGCATGTTAGGGATAATGCAGAAAGGGATAGATTAAAAAAACCCAGAAGATATCATAATGCCACTATATACATCTGTGGTGGGAATGTGCCTAGAATACTGTGTCCAGTTCTGTTCACCACATCTCAAAACAGACATAGCAGAACTGGAAAATGTGCAGAGGGACAACAAAAAAGACCCAAGGCATAGAAAGGCTTCCACATGAAGAAAGGCTCAACAGGTTAGGGTTCTTCAATTTAGAGAAGAGACGACAGAGGGGCATGATAGAAGTTTACCATTTCATGAAAGGTGTGCAACAGGTATATAGGGGTGTGCAAGGAAGCGGCCTTTACAACTGACAAGCGCTGGCTGAGAGTGCTGAGGGGGGGGGGGCTCAGCAGCAATCCTGACCAGGGCTTGTCACTTTCAATGGTTGGCTGAGCCCCCCCCACCCCATCGTACCCAACAGCACCTATCAGCTGATAGGCAGTGTACAGGGGAAGCAGCCTTTGCAACTGGAAAGCATCATCACCTTAGCCATCTTCTTTCATGGACCCATTAGGCATAGTCTGAAGAACTCATGGTCTATGGGAAAACCCCTGCTCTATGGGAAGGCCAGGTCCCAGCTTCTTTCATATATGCCAGGGAAAAACCTAAGTGCAAAACCTTAAACCAGTAGTTCCCAATCATTTGGCTGTGCATCCCCATCTTGAGCCTTGATTATTATTCCATGACCCCTCAACAGGAAATGTCATACATATCCAGCATCATTTGGGAAACATTTGACATAAGTGATCAGATGGTCTACCAGGCTGCAAATAGTGGAGCATGTTACATTTCAAACCATTACGTATGATTGATTTACTGGTCTAATGAGGTCCCTGGCTAGAAAGCATATGGGGATAGCATAGTGTCATCTATAAAATATTATGGAGACAAAGCTATGACAGGAGACACTTTGATACAAGGCTTCTAAGTTCAGGGGTGCTTGAAGCAGGACTTGGTGACCTGTGACAATCATGAAATGTGTGAACAAGTCCTTTCCCCCATGTAGTTAGTCATGTGCTTCCATGAGCAAAGTAGCTGGGTAGTAGGGGTATGCATGTTGTTTTCGTTATTACAATAATGCTAACGAAAATTGTCGTTTTCATTATCATTATTGCAATAACGAAAACAACAATCGAGAATAATGACAATGAAAATGATAATGTTGTTATCATTGTCACTATTATTAGTGCTGTGGCAGTTGGAGGGAAAATGTGGAGAGGGGAGCAGACATCTCAGAGACCTAAACAGGGTTGAATTCTTTATCTGTGCCTGTGTTGGGAGGGACAAGCAGCTCAGCACTATCTGGTACATGTATCGCTGGCCAATGAGCAGCGCAAGCAGTCCCCAGCAGTCTCATGGCACTCTGGTTGTGGGAGGCAGCAGGCATTGAACAACAACAATCAGGGGGGCTCTGGGGGAGGGAACTGCAACCCTTTATAATGGGATGGCCAGGCTTTTTCTCTTCATTCTGTGAGAGCTCTGCTTGTCAGGTTGCGTTCAGAACTGTGGTGCTTGCACACAAAAAAATTCTCCCTAGCCCTCATTGTATTACCAATACCTTTCCTTCCTCAAACCCTACATTTCACCTTCTCCCTTTTCCTGTCCTTCTATCCCCTGTAAATTGTATATAGATAGTATACATTACATATAGATATACATAATAGACATATAGATTAGATTAGAATAGTTATATAGATAATTGATTGGATAATAGTTTTCCTTTACCCTTCCCCTGTCTCCGATAGATTTAGATGGATATTACTTGTGTACATATATAGAGAGATTAGATATTATACAGGTATTTAGGCTAGTCTGTTTTATTATGTTAATATATATAATATTAAAAATGTTATCGGAATCAATACCAATAACAATACCAAAAATAAAATCTTCGTTTGAAATTATATCAGTACCAACAACACCAATAATGAAAACGACTGTCGTTAATAACAAAAATGACATTTTTAATAACGAAAACTATAACGAAAAACAAAAATGACATGGGGGCCTGGTGCACACCCCTACTGGGTAGGCCAATTAAGCCACTAACTGCCTCTCCTAAAATGAGGAAGCTCCCTAAACTCCTCTTAACTGCCTGGTCTCACACCTACAGGGAGACACTATAGGGTGGGATGACTAATCATGACCATCTAAGCATTTCCCACAGGGGGAAAGTCAGACATGTTCATTATCCTAATGGATAGAACTTTGAATTCAATTTTCTGTCTGCTTATACCTCAAGTCAGGTAAACATAGTTTGACTGAGAGTATGTGAGCTTAATTGTATAAAGATTCCTGTATTCCTAGCTAATCCTGTATGCCATAGTTCCTTACTATGATGTATAGCATGGAACTTCCTTACCCTGATGAAAGAACTTGGCAGCACTATACTTTGTCTTCATTGTGCTAGAACCAAGTGGGGGATTGCTCTCCAGATCCCCATAATCATAAGCAGGGCTATGTATTTTTCATGGCAAATTTCTAAAAAAGTCATGACTTGGTCATGGAAAAAAATTCAAAAAGTCACAGAAAAGTCATGGGTAAAAAAAAGAAGCTTTATTAGCTACATTTGTGTTTGTTTTGTTTTTTTAAAATTTCCCTTCAAAAGGGGGGTGCGTCCCATTAGATTGTACGCCCCAGAGCATTCAAATGGGGGATGAACCCCTTCAATTGTAAGCCCTAGGGCATTTAAATGGAGGATGAACCCCTTCGATTGGAAGCCCCAGGGTCCTATCCGAAGCCTTTTAAAAGAAGGAGTGGCAGAGAGAAAGTCCCCAAATGGGGGGGGATAAACCCCTTAGATTGTAAACCTGTCCAAAGCCCATTATATTGTAAGCACCAGGGTCCTATCCAAAGCCTATCAAAAGGTTTTTAAAACAAGGAGTGGCAGAGGGTAAGTCCTCAAATGGGGCAGGGTTGCTGCCTTGTAAAATAATGTTCTTTGAGATGGCGTCGAACATTATCACAACACCCACCCTTCCAGCCCTGCATGGAATTTTCTTACATTCCTAGAAAGGGTTGGAAGGAGCTGTCATCCTCAGGGGTAGAGTGTTTTTTATACTAGAGGAACTCGAGACCATCATGTAGTCTATTATTTGAATATGGTGAGCATACCAATGCACAACCCAGTTGTGAGAATGTTTAGAGCCATATCTGAGAACTTTCTTTACAAGGCAACAACCTTCTGATCACTCACATGGGGAGAAGTTGTTTGTTTACAAACAGGTTTATCTCCCAGTTTCATTGGCTGCTGCTACTACTGCAGCACTACTAGTAGGCAGAGATCTCAGGATACTCCAGGACACCTTTTGAACAGCTCTCAATGGTCCCTGCCCCACCTCAAACAGCAGCAATGCAGCGCTGCAGGTCCAGAAGGGAAAAACAGGAGCTTTCACAGCAATCATGGGAAAAGGTAAAAAGTCACGAAGGGGGCAATGTTTTACGAGAAACGTGACCCCCGTGAAAAATACGTAGCCCTAATCATAAGTCATGAGACTGATTTAATTTTTTTATTTAAAATTCAGTCACATTCAAGCTTTTCTCAACAACCAAAAGAGCTAAAAATGTATTTTATTTTTTAAAAATGAAATCAGAAATTATTATTATTAAGTAATTATCCTCAGCAACAACACTGATGGCACAATGTGCCTGATGCTGAACAGTAGTGATTAGACAGGTCCATGCCTTGAGTGGTTTACAGTCTAGAAGGAGAAGCATAAGTGAGTCATCTATAGGGCTTAGGAAAGTCTGATGGAAGAGGTAGGTTTTCAGGATGGATTTGAAGGTAAGGAGGATTTGTTTAAAGTCCCTGCACCAAGCAGAATGGTTGTATTTATTTATGTTCTATTGTACACTGGGTGAAAAATAAGAGTTGGTGGAGGAGACCTTGAACTACTGGTTGCGACATGGTGCATTATAAGAATAGACTAGAAATCTAGGCCTAATCTTCAACTCACCACCTAAGCCAATGGCCCTCTTGCAAACAGATATGGAAAGGTAGTTCTCAAGTAGGGCAGAACCAATGTTTTGTTTCAAATACTGAATTTGACTAATTCACTGTACTCATATCTGACTTAACAAAGTGAATATAAAGTGCTCTTTGCTTCATTTGTGGTTATGAATATTCATTTATTTGGTATTTTGTTTATTTGTTTTGATTTTGGGTGCTTAGTTCCCTTTGCGGGAAATATCTGGCACTACAAACAACGATTTAGTGCTAACTACAGTACCTCCAAATTGAATGAAGTTTATATCAAAGTAACAGACAAAGAAAAATAACAAATAAAACAAGGCTGTGAATTTCACAATAGTGACGAAGATGGACATGGATAATCATTGTGACTATGAAAAGTCATATTGTTTCAACTTATTCTCAAATCACAGGAAAGCTTAAATAGTGCCTATTTTTCCTTTTAGCTGTGTTGATTATTTTACCAGAACAGCAATCATCATTGCAGCGAACTCACATTCTAAGGGTGTGGTAGACCCATACTGAACTATACAGGATACAGAACGTTCTCCAAATATAAAAGCATTAAACAAAACAGACCAATTTTTTTTAAAAAAACCCACCCCATTCTCATTATGATATACAAGAAAGAAACCCAACACTTGAGGGTAAGGCAGTGACTTGGAGCAATTCTAGGTTCTGAAATTTAATACACAGCAAGCTTCTGCAAAGCCAGCAGTTTGCATGCTATTACAAGTTCCTTGTTTTAAATAAAGTATTAAGAGGATTGGATTGTAAAAAACAATTTTGTTTGAGATTATATCAAGGGCTCAACATACAAAAGATCAAGTGCTACAGATATTAAATTTCCCATTCAGTTTCTCTGCAGGCTAAGTGTCTACATTAGTTCTGAAATGAATATACCACTTTGCATCTACCGGGTGACAGGGTTTCAGGACATGCAGTATCATCAGTATGCTGATGACACTCAGCTCTACCTCTCTTTTTCCATTGACCCAGGCCATGCAGTCTCTTTATTTTCCCAGTGCCTGTGGGGGCTTGGATGAAGTTGAGCCATCTGCAGCTGAATCCTGACAAGACGGAGGTGATGTTGATGGGTGAGGGCCTAGGGGGCCTGGGAGTGGTTGAATCTCTTCTTGGGGGGGGAGGGGTTACCTCGAGGCTGGATGACTGCAACGCGCTCTATGTGGGGCTGCCCGAGAAACTGGTCCAGAGGACGCAGCTGGTGCAGAATGCTGCAGCCCGTCTCCTTACTGGGGCAGGCTGCAGGGAGCACAACACCTGTGCTCTGGACTCTGCACTGGCTGCCTATAAAGCACTGGGCTAGGTTCAAGGTGCTGGTTTTGACCTTTAAAGCCCTTCATGGCCTGGGCCCTGCCTATCTGCGGGATCGCCTCACTCCCCATGTGCCAGTATGACCCCTGAGATCGTCCGTGGGGTCCTTTTTGGAGGGTCCCTGGGTGAGACTGGTGGCCACTGATGTGAGATCTTTTTCGGTGGCTGCCCGTGCTGTGGAATTCACTCCCAGAGGAGGCTCGGTTGGCCTCCACCCTCCTGTCGTTTCAACATTTGTGTAAGACCTGGCTGTTCCGCCAGGCCTTTGGTCAGGGGTGGGTGGAGGGGTGGGGGGAGAGTTGGGAGGGAGGGGGAGTTTTTATGATTGGTTTTAAAATTTGCAAATTTATTTTATGTTGTTCGCCAACCCGAGCTGCCTTTGGGCAGGAGGGGCAGGATATAAGTTTTAAATAAATAAATAAATAATAATTTGCATAATCCTTCCTATGAAAGAATATCCACATTTTTCTTTGTCAACATTGTGTAATGTGTAAATTAATCTTGGTTCAGTATTTTGGTCACCTTGGTATTATGATATCTGGCACTATGTTCAGGGAGGGAGTTCTTGACAGAGATGGAAGTATGGGACAAGGGGTGAAGATGTTAAGGAGCAGGATACTCTTGTACAGATAACGGTGTTGTCAGAAGAGGAACAGAGTTCCCAGGTGGGAACAGAGCAGGCAATGAAGTTCCTTGGAGGTGAAAACAAGGACTTATGCTGGATGTAAAGGAGTATGCTGGATGTAGGATATGAAAGGGAAGCCTGTGAAGAAGACATAGGAGAGGTTGAACATGATCCAAGTGGTTGGTAAGGTGAATGATCTTGGCAGCAGTGGGTATTTTCAGATGTTACGAGATCACAGTCAACCACAGTGAATCTGCACAGGGTGAAGTGATCCCATAACATCTGATGGGGGGAATGGAAGTTCCCCCCCAGATGTTCACCCTCGTGAATCACGGGGGGGAATCAGATTCAGCATGTGATTGGAGGTCCTGCCCGGACCATCCCTGATCGCATGGTGAATGAGATCACCCCCCGTGATGAAGGGGACAGTAACGTATCTCCCCTGACCTCGGCCTGGAATCCATGGTGGGATTCCAAGCCGTGGTCAATGCCGGGGGGGCGGCCGGGCACTGCGGCCGCGTTGACCATGGTGCCCGCCCGTCCCCTGGGGGGGACTGTGCAGCCGCATGTTGCGCCACGCAGCCCTGCCCCCTCCCTGGATTCCCCGCCAGGATCAGGCACCGCATCTATTAGCCCGTGATGTGGTGGCCCCGGCAGGGAATCAAAGGGTTGTTTCCATGCCGGGGCCAATCGGCCCCATCATGTCTGAATTTTTTTTAGTTATTCATTTATTTATTTATTTATATTTATATGCCGCCCCCCATACCTACGGCATCTCAGGGCAGCTTCCAACATAATATAAAAACAATTTTTAAACATAAAAAAAATCTACAATATAATAATTAAAACAAATTTAAAACACGTCCCTCAAAAATTAACCCACCCCCCCCAACCTCCCCTCCGAAGACTGGGTGAGGAAAGGGAAGTGGGTGAGGAAGGTTTAAAGGGGAAGATGGAGTTCAGTCTTGAGCATATTAAGCTTGAGTTGATGATGAGGGATTAAGTGGAGATGTTTGAGAGACAGTTGATTATCTAAGACTGGGCGGAGAAGGATAACAGAGATGAAAAGATAGAGTTGGCCTTCATCAACATGCAGGTGATACTGATAGCCATGAGTTTGAGTATTCATTTCAGATATTCCTTTCAGCTCTAGTCTACGTTGTAGTCAAGTGCTGTCTTTGGGAAAGTTGGAATTTTATTGTGTTACTTGTGCCCTGTATTATGAATCACATACGGAGGACTCTTAAGCTAATATCAAAATAACTTGTTTTACAATAATAAATTATTGTAGAGTCATGTGACCAAAGAAACCTGTTAAGCCATGTCTGAATAATTATACTGGAGCAAATAACCCTCCTCCTATTGTCCTGGGACATTTACGGGTGATTTTAATTACAAACCAGTAGACACACATTACTTAATCAACAAGATAGTCAAAATTCTTTCAGTTACTTTTACCATAATGGTGGTTCTTTGGTGGGCTAAATCCATGGTTTATCCCTTGGATTTGGTGTGTGTTTTTACTTGAAGTCAACTAGCCAGAGCCAACATTTGGCTTTTAATTTTAGAATAAAAAGTATTTATGTGCTGTGGCTGTGATCCATAAACCACTTATTCTGGGTTTCAGGGGAACTAATCCAAAGTAAGCAGTTTGTGGGTTTCACCCTTTATCTATCAGATAAGAAGCACGGAATGCTACTGGGCCTTATACTAAGCTTTCCATCTGTGGATTGCCAAGTGTTTCACTGAGTAACTATTAGTACTTTTGTTTGACATATACAGAGACTTGCCTATAAATACAGCCAGCTAATGGAAAAGCCGGGAATGGTACCCATAATCAGTGCCCCGCTACTCCAATTCATGAGTTCTGTGCAGAATCCAGCCCTGGCTAGCATGCAATGATTGAACTATGACATCACAGCACAAGAGCCAATCAGTGGCTGTCACCTGTCAATCACCACGCATAGAGTTCCTGCCTCCGCCTGGGGAGTACCCAGGGCCAGCTTCACAAAGTGCGGGGCTTAGGATGAACAGAAACTGTAAGGCGTCGTGGCCCTCTACTGCCCCCTTGTCTAGTGCACTGCCCATCCTGCCCCAGAGTGTACGGCCCCCCACCCCTGGAGCACCCACTGCCCCCGCCACTCCCAGATACCAGGCATCATAAGCAGCTGTGGTAGGAATCTTCAAGTTCACCGCCAGTGCCGGTGTCCTACAGCTCAGAGTTTGAGTACACGGTCACTCTCTCAGGGCATTTTTTCTCCATGGGAGCGTTCTAAATTACAACTCCCAGCGTGCCTCCAGGGAGAAAAGATGGCATGCATGCACCTGATCTTGGGGCTTTAGGTCACTGGCTGTGGCAGCCAACTCATTGGTTCCCACCACAGCTGCTTATGAGCCCTGGTGTCTGTGGGTGGTGGTGGCAGGCACTCCAGGGGCCCCGCAGATCCAGGACTTCATAAAGAACAGGTTGCCACCACCCACTAGGTATTTCCTGATGCTACCTGGAGACTTCTTGCAGCCTGCCCACCCAGGAAGTTAGGTTTGCTGCAGCTGAAGAGGGTCAGTGGGATTGCCAGGAGGGGGGAGGGTTGCCTAGGGTTGGGGGGTCCTGGCACATGGAATTGTGAGATTTTTTAATTTATTTTTTGCATTTTTCACAGGGCACTGCCCATAATTTCCAATCCTCTTAAATCAAGTAGCCTACAAAGTCCCTATGAAGATGATGTCTGCTCGATATCAGGCTCTTTTGTTTTGGGGAATTCTTCTGATGGAGCTGGTTTTATAGATTGTGCCACTGTAGGCATTCCCTTCACAAGTGCTGCCTCTCCTCCCTTTTCCTCACAAGCCCTGGGAGCTTGCACAGGTCAGGATCGCAGGGAAGCAGCAGAACCACATTCCAATGTAGGCTCCCAGCTTAGGGCTCGAAGTCTCCCACTTTCCTGCTGAAGAATTGATCATCAGGGAAGCAACACCGTTGGGCAGTGTAAGCCCCTATCCACAAATATCAATCTGCTAACTTAGACTTCTGCCTACCACAGCCATCCAAGGCAGGCCTCTCTGCAGATATCAAAAATTATTATTAATTATTATTACTATTATTGTTAAGCATTTATATAGCACCAGAAATGCATCTGGCACTTTACAATTGTAAGAGAGAGACACAGTCCTGCCCCAGCAGGCTTACAATCTAAGAAAGACAAGGCATGGGTGTGTGGGGGTGGGGTGGAGACACAGAGGAAGACACGACGATTCTTACATGAACTCGTGAGGTCTCAGGTGCACGTGCTCGGCTTAGTTACAAAGGTGTAGTTACTCATTTAATGTTACACAAGATACGATGGTTCAGGATAAGTCAGCAAGGGGGCGAGGGGAACGAGGAGCCAGGAAAAGTTTGACAGAACAGGTAGATTTTGAGGAGGGATTTGAAGAGAGGAAGCCGAACGAATGTGTTCAGGGAGGGAGTTCCAGGCATATTGGGGGGGAGGGGGCTGCCAGGGAAAAGGGGCGGATGCGTTTTGAGGAGCATGGGAGCCGTGAACAGGCAAGGGTGGTGGCAGAGGAGGAGTGGAGCTCCCAGACAGGAGTGTAGCGGGAAATGAGTGCTGAGAGAGAGGGGGGAGCAAGGCCACAATGTGTATTCATTCACATTATAGCCTCCAATTCTATTCTCATCAATGGAGATACTGGTGGGAGTCATGACTGCTGGATCTGGAATTATATCTCTATTCAAACCCCCATCTTCTGTGTTGGGGTGGTTTCCTACCCCAGGTGCACATCTATGGCAAAAACTTGCAAGTTCGTGGCTCTCCAGCTTTGCCCTTCTAGGACATTTTCACCTGCTGCACACAGGTACAGAATGCCCCCAAAGGAAAGCTGGTTACCATTATCCATTTTCTATATGGGACCAAAAAGGTCCTGGGGTAGAAACATACCCCAATTAATTTTACCATGGGATAGATTATACCCCGGGCTGGGGTAGAAATCTACCCCATCATATTTCATGCTAGCTTCCACATTCAAGCAATTTAAATACCAGAGGACTGGGGTAGAATCCCATGACATGAAAAACATCGTTTAATTCATGACAGAAGGCTAGGGTTAAACTGTACTTTGATGAAACTCCGAAGAGAATGAAAAAGGGAGGTGTAACGTTTATGGAGATGCCCCATCAAGATCTAGTGACATGAAGCAGAGCTATAATTTATAGGCAGTATTCATCATGGAATTATGGTAGTAGGTGTGTGCAAAATGGCCAGAGGATACAGGAATCCTGCTGCTGGCACAGAGCCCTGTCTCATTTAGAAGCATTCATCCCTCTTACAAAGATAAAAGGAAGGCTGGGAGCGTTCTGATATGAAACATTTTTGGAAAAAGAAATGTAAGTGAAAACATTTACAATTTTTAGAACATTGGGCCAAATCTTCAGCTGGTGTAAGCTAGCATGTGTCCATTGACTTCAGCACAGTTATGCTGATTTACACTATCTGGTGTATATAGCTCCTAGCCCATCTGAGCTCTGCATACAGCTCCACACTAAAAAAAATAAGCAGCTGAAAAAAAGATATATTCACTGGAGACTCAAACAGGCCCTGGGGGCTCAGAAACGACAATCCTTCATTTACCTGCTAAGCTTTTCCTCAAGCTCATTTTACCTTTGCATGAAGCTATGTTCACACACTCCCACTTTGATGCTGTATGCAGCAGAGCAGGAAGTCCCTTTGAAGCCTTCTTAAAATCTGGGGTCCTAGTTTGGGTGAAAACAGCCTTCGGGGCTTTGGATAAGCTGTTGAGTGAAAGAAATTAATTGAAGCACAGAATTAAAAACACCTTCCTAGGACATCAGCCCCCACCCCCAATTTGGGAGATTCCTTAGACCTGTACTAGAATCTGGCTACTCCTGCCTCTATGCTACTTGGAAGCAGCTTTGGAGTAGGCGGCACAAAGCAGAGCGCAACTGAGAAGAGGAATATTTCAAAGTGGCAGGTCTCTATTCCTAAACAGAGCCCCAGTGTTTGTAACTATGTAGACTTTATGGGTATTTTCAGACACGATAGTACACATTCCCATCCTTTGACCCGGGTGGAATTGCAGGCTACTGTCACATCAGAAAACTACCACCATGTAGTTTTCCTGGGCCGTGTTGGTGCATAGCGCAGATTGTGAGTTGGGAACATCCCCAGGTCAACCGCCCAGACTAAGCACCAACACCGCCCGGAGAATGACTGCCTGAGCAGGTGCAAAGTGTGCTGTTATGTATGAATTACTGCTTTACGTACCATGGTTGGGGTCCCTGTCAGTTCCAGGCAGCCATTGGCCACCATGGCTGCCCGTCAGCCAGGAGAGGCGGGCCGCTCCGAGCAGTGTGGGGGCAGTGATGGGCAGACGCACATCTGTGTATCTCCTTGTCCCCACTGCCATCATGTTTGTTTGGTAGCCAGGCCAGTTCCCAGCTGGAATGACAGCTCTCACCGCCACCCAGGTAAGTTCATGGTGGTGGCAGAAGCCATCATATTTGTTTTCACCCTATATTTAGATTAATTAATTGTTATTATTATTATAAGCATCTGTATAGCGCCAGCTGTGTACCTGGTGCTTTACAGAACAATAAGATAGACGCGGTCCCTGCCTACGGCTTACAGTCTAATAGACATGGAGGGGGAGACAAGGAGAGGGGACATAGGGAGAGACAAGGGATAAACAACATCCAAGCGGATGCGAAGTCTCAGATGCACGTACTTGGCTTGGTTGCGGTTAGGCAGCCTTTGTCAACAAATTCCATTTCCAAGTATTCAGTCCGATGTACTCTCTGGGGCAAAACATTGTTCTTAGGCTCAGTTCCCCAATCTGTAATGTGGGAATAATAATGACGTACCTCACAGGGTTGTTGTAAGGGTAAACTACATACAGAGTATAAAGCACTTTGAATACTGGAAGCACTACAGAAATTATTTAAAATGTGGGTAGACTTGTCCCCTAAAAAGATTTGAACTTATGAATAAAAGATTTCTTTTGATTCACTTTTGATGTAAAATTACCACCCTGAAGGTTTTAATAAAAGCTGCCCTTATTTAGTAACTGCAACTTTACCATGCAAATCATGAGGGACTAGAACCTGGCCTGATTAAGTATAATTAAATAATCAAACTTCTATGTCCTTCTGTCACTTTTGACCCAGTATCCAAGCATATAAGGTTATCCTGACCTGAAACAATCAAACCTTCCATTCAAATTTAATTTATTTATTAAAATTTATACCCCACCCTTCCCCCAAAGGCTCAGGGCAGCTTACAGAAACAGAAAAAATGATAAAATATAATACAATACAATTAAGTCCCCTGAAAATCCCTACCCTCACTCCAAAAACCCACATACCCAAACTCTATCCCAGCCTGCCAAAATAAATCCTTCACCAAGAAGTAGTTTTGTACCACCTCCGAAATATACTCAGACTTGGACTAGGGTGGACCTCCAGGGGAAGGGAGTTCCTTAATACTGGGACAGCAACAGAGAACACCTTTCTGTGGGCTGGGGGTGTGTGCATGTCATTTTCCTTATTACAATAATGATACCGAAAATTGTTTTCATTTTTGTTATTGCAATAATGAAAACTACAACCGAGAATAACGACAACAATAACGAAAATGACAATGTTGTTATCACTGTCATTATTAGTGCTGTCATTATTAGTTGGGTTTTGGAGAGAAAAATGTGGAGAGGGGAGGAGGGAGCAGACATCTTGGAGCCCTAAACAAGGTTGAACTCTTGAACTGTGCCTGTGTTGGGAGGGGTGAGCAGCTCAGCAGTATCTGATGGATGTATCGCTGGCCAATGAGTAGTGCAAGCAGGCCCCCGCAGTCTCATGGCACACTGTGATTGCTCAATGCCTGCTGCCTCCCACAACCAAACAGGGGGGCTCTGGAGAAAGGCACTGCAACCCTTTATACTGGGAGGGCTTGACTGATGGTTACTTTCCAAGCTATGGCCTTGTCCTCCTCACGGTTTTGTTGAGGTCATTCTTAGATTCGCTGTATTTTATTCTTGTTTATTACAATGTTAGTTTATGTGTGTTCAGGCCTTTGTTCTGGATATTTTAATATTTTCTAATCTTTAGTGTGTTTTTATTTTTGAATTATTGCTGATTTGCAATAGCCAATTTAGGCTACACAATAAAGATATTAATTTATTATTATTATTATACTGGGAGGGCCAGGCTTTTTCTCTCCATTCTGTGAGAGCTCTCCTTGTCAGGTTGCATTTACAGAACTGTGGTGCTTGCACACAAAAGATCCTCCCTAGCCCTCATTGTATTGCCAATACTGTAGCAGGGGGTCTTCCCAGGGCCACACAGGGGCACTGGGGTGTCTCTAGGGAATTCTCTCTACCCCTCTGCTATGCCTATTCAGCCCTGACCTCGGCTGAATCCCCCCCCCCAAGGACGGGGGTAGCCTCCTGTAGGACCCCACGCAGGCAAAGTCCAGGCAGTATCAGGCAATAGTCTTTATTTGACAGGAACACAGTTACTTAGTCCCTGGGGCTGTCGCCTCAATCGCCTCCACCCTGCAGGAGCAACCTAGACCATCAACCCCCCAAATTCCATTGAGCCAGGTCTCAAAGCCCCAGGATCTGGCCAAGCTTTCCCTAGGCATGAGGCTCACTCCTAGGCACAACCTTTCCCAGTACCTGGTTCTCCTCTTCAGCACCCTGGAGAGCATAGAGTGGGAAGGATTTGGCAGGGAGATGTGGTCCCTTCACAACTCTCAGGCTGAGACTGCTTTCCTCTCTGCCTTGCCTCACCTTTTATCCCAGCAGTGTGCGCGTGGCCAGGCTTAGTCTTCTCAGCATTAAAGGGCCAGTGTCCTGTCCACTCTGTCCAAGGGTCTCTCAGCCCATTACCTCACCAGCTGATCCCCCAGCTATGGGTCTGGATCTGCCATGCCCCTGGGCATGGCTCAGCCCTCTGGCTGACCCACGCAGCCCATTTCTTAAAGGGGCAGCAGCCCCACAGGACTTCTCCCTGCTACAAGTACCTTTCCTTTCCTGTACCCTACATTTTACCTTCTCTCCCCCTGCACATTATATATAGAAAGGAAGTATAGAGTAGATATAGATATATATTATAGACATATAGATCAGATTTTTAGAATAGTTATATAATTGATTAGGTAATAGTTTTCCTTTTCCCTTCCCGTCTCCCTTATATTTAGATAAATATTAGTTGTGTAGATTAGATATTATATAGGTATTTAGGCTAGTCTGTTTTATTATATATATTAGGATTTTAGAATAGGCATATTGTATAAATATTTGTGCATGGGAATCAATACAGATAACGATACCGATACCAAAAATAAAATCTTTGTCTGAAACTACACCGATACTAATGACAACAACAACAAAAACAACATTGAAATTGAACATTGAAACACAATAATGAAAACAAAAATATTTTGAACAACAAAACAAAAAATGAAAATGACATGGGGGCCTGGTGTGCATGCCTAGCCTTTGCCATATTGACAAGACTGACTGGTGGTACCCGCTGCATCATTACATGTGATGTTTTAGGAGATAATTAATAACCACAATCCCAAGTGGGATTCACATGGCTCCCTGAGGCACAATGTGCTCTCTATGGACATGCGCAAGCTTTGCATGCGCATGCGAGGTGCATGCGTGCAGGGCATGGCATCGGCCAGTTTTTTTTCTTTTACATACAGTGCAAAAAGGCTCTGCAAATATTTTCTTAATGAGACTCCCTCCATGTGAGGATTTCAAGGATTTTAAAAATGTTTATGTATAAGGTCTTTTGGAGGCCTGTTTTTTTACAGGGGTTACAATGGAACATGGAAGGAGTCATGGTCTTTCAGATAGGTGAGGCCCTAACCATTTATGGCTTTAAAAGGTCAAAACCAGCACCTTGAATTGTGCCCAGAAAGGTTAGGAAGCAATACAGACTATAGAGCCCAGGTGTAATGGGCGCCCAGAGACCTACCCTCGAAAGGAGCTAGGCTGCCTTGTTCTGCACCAACTGCAGCTTCCAAACAGTCACCAAGGGTAGCCCCACGTAGAGTGCATTGCAGTAGTCTATCCTTGAGGTAATGAAAGTCAAGTTTATTTACTTCCCAGTTAGCAAATTATGTCAAGTCTCCTGACATAAGCTTCCTAAGCTCTTTGATGATGTTGTCAGTTAAAGAACTCTGATTGATTTTAATGACATCAGGATTCATAACCATATCAGGTAGTGAACAAAGGTCTAGAGGTTCCATGGCTGAGGCTGAAACATTTCTACCACAGCTCCACACTTGCTACGTGAGAAAATGACAGCCATATCAGCTTGCATGTACCTGGAGGTCATTTCCTACTGCCTGACTACATCTTCCATCCAGATTGACTCCTGTCTTGTATATAGCTTTTAGGATCAGTGCAAAGAGCAGCTGTCTGTTGCTGCATTTGCCACACCAAAGTCTGTCCTGCCCCGCTCCTTCATTCTGCCTTCCCTCCACCTCTTGACCTGCCTCATTCCATCCCTGATCTTAGCACCTCCATGTCTGACTGACTCCTAGTTATGAGATCCTGGCATACTTTTTTACTGTGACTCTTGGGTGGCCCCTTCACTTGATGCCTCTCTTACCTACCTCCCCAGCTATACAACCCTGGCACATTTCTGGACTATGACAGTCTTAGCTGTCTGTTGGGTTTGACAGTGTGCTAAGACTTATCAGAAAATTTTAAAAGAAAGAGAAATATCAATGAATTACATTGTAATGTTTTAGTAGATAGTTTCTTCTTTTACATACACAGCAAGTTTGCAAATAGACTGTGCAAATATTTTCTGAATGAGACCCCTCCATGTGAGGAGTTCAAGGACTGTTTTAATTTTACGGATGAGTTCTTTTGGAGCCCTGTTTTCTTTAAAAGTCAGACTGATGTCATTGGAGAAACATGTCAAGTCTGCAAGCTTTCATGAGTACAATGTCACCTAGGGCAATTAATATGGCTTGGATTCATAAGGTCCTTTAATAACAAAAAAAGTCACTCCAAAGAAAAACAACATTCCTTGTAATGATTGGGGGGAGATTTCATGCCCATTCACCTCTGTTTCTTAAGGACACAATTTAGTCACTAGACCATCATACCGGCTCTCTCTACATTTGAAAGTTTTTCCAAGAGTTCCTGATTTTGTTTCAAGCATTCTTGAAAGAGGCCTTTATAATTCTATTGCCAGACAGACTTCATGTACACCAGCTATTCACACTGTAGTTCCACTCTCAAGGGTGATGTCAAGGGCAGAATTCAGGACCTTTTTCTGTGAAATACCATACGACTAAGTAATTATACTTGAACCAAAGGAAAACCTGTAGATTATTATAGCTCAAGTGGTGAAAGCGCATACTCTGCATGTATAAGGTCCCAGGTTCAATCCCTGGCATCTCCACTTCAGGATCACTGGTAGCACGCCTGAGGGAGGCCTCTGCTGGGGGATTGAAGGGGCATGGTAGCACGCCAGGATGACCTCTGCCAGAGACCCTGGAAGAGCTGGATTTGGATCTGAATTTGAAACCCCTGCTGCCGTGTCAGGTTGTAACAATACTGGGCTAAGATGGACCATTGGTCCGACTCAGTTAGGCAGTTTATTTTAAAGTAGCAGGCCTGCCAAGTTCTTTGAGTGGCAACTATAACCTTCAGGGATGGTCTATCATCCTCCGTATATTGTCTCTGGTCTATAAGGTTGGTTGCACCAAGGAGGGATTGGGCATCCTCCTTTATTTAATTTATTTATTTATTTTCATAGATTTATACCCCGCCCCTCCTGCAAACAGCTCGGGGTGGCTTCCAACAATAAAAACACTTACAATATGTATAAAACAATTTAAACAAATCAACAATACCAACCATATTAAAACAGGGCCTGGGGCCTCACTTAAAACAATAAATAAGGCAGGGGAGCTAAAACCCTTCCCCCTCCCCAAAGGCCTGGGCGAACAGTCAGGTTTTACAACTACGCGGAAATGTCAACAGGCTTGGGGCCAGGCGAGCTTCCTCCGTAAGGGAGTTCCAAAGGCGCGGCCCGGCCACTGAGAATGCCCTCTCCATTGTGGACCCCCGCTTAACGCGGGGGACCTCCAAGAAGGCACCCCAGCAGACCGAAGGAGCCGCTTTGGGGGGCGGAGGGCGAGGTGGTCCCTGAGGTATGAGGGACCCAGACTGTGAAGGGCCTTATAGATCTTCTCTCACCCTTCCACGCCTTCCCTGCTCCCCTAAGCGGCTTTGTCCCTTCTTACTTGCTGCCCCCCATGCCTGGAACTCCCTCCCTGTCCACATCCGCCTTGCACCCTCCCTTCATACCTTAAAACCTCTCCTTAAAACTCACCTCTTTCGCTCATCTCTGTCTGACTCTTTATCCTGCAGAGCCACTATTCCTATACCTACAATCGGTTTACCCTTATCCTTGCAACATGAACCTCCCTGCTGTCATTCTCATCGTAACCAAGCCAAGTACGTGCACTTGAGACCTCGCATCTTCATGAATGTTAGACCCCTTGTCTCTCCCTCTGTTCCCCTTCCTAAGTCTCTCCCCCAGCTCCTGTCTCTCAGATTGTAAGCCCTAGGGGCAGGGACCGTGTCT